>CM022679.1:28665663-28688163 GCA_012295275.1 Chrysomallon squamiferum
ACTACAGCTACTTCTACAACAACCGTAACTTCAACAACAAAACCAACAACAGCAGTAACAGCTGCTATTACTACTACTGTTATTCCTTCTACTACTACTACTACTACTACTACTACTACTACTACTACTACTACTACTACTATTCATTTCATTCATTCATACTACACACACACATACATATAAATTACGTGTGTTTATGTATGTATGTATGTATGTATGTATGTATGAATATATGTATATATACATACATACATAAACACACACACACACACATGCACACATACACACATACGCACTGCTGTTGTGGTTGTGATACTTGACATATGATAACGTAACTAGGACATCCTGGATGATATGACGGAAAATGACAACGACGAGGAAAAAGATGAATAAATGATGTTACTAAAAACAGATAAAGCGACGAAAACAAGGGGGAAGTGAGATTAAAAGTAACTGTGTCACAACCGGAAGTTAAGTTAAATTGTAATGAAATTATAAGATAATGAAAAGAAATAAAAGGAAGCGAAACATAAAAAATAAAAAAATAAAAGAGTAAATACAAAATAAATAAATAGTACAAGAACAGCAACAACAATAACAAAAATAACAGCAGCAGCAGCAACAACAACAACAACATCACAATAATATATAAAACGTAAAATTGGTTGTATCATTGACAATAATGGCTGTAATAAATGTGTTTGCATATTTAATCTGTTATGACGTCATAAACTGTACCATACAGCTACGTATCAATGTTTGTGTCGTTCATTTTCTTCTGTCACTTTCGCGTAATTTGTTTATTTACTTGTTTGTTTATTTCTTATTTAATCTATTAATTGTTATTATTATTATTATTATTATTATTATTATTTTTTTTTTTTTTTTTTTTTTTTTGATTGTATAGATGTTATTGGGTTTGTTTGTCTCAACAACGTAAGAACTGCCAAGATTTGCACAGACACACACATACGTACAGACACACACACACAAACACAAACACGCACAGACACACACACACTCACACACACAGACACACAAACACACACACACACAAACACACACACACACAAACACACACACACTCTTATACTTAGCTAGATAGACATAATGACAGAGAGATGGTTTGATATACAAACATATACATAAATGTAAATAAGTAAACAAGTAAAAAAAAAAAACCAAGTGAAACAACTGCAAATCACATAAACACACACACATACCCACACATATATGCACACATACACATATATACACACACACACACCTACACATATATACAGACATACATACACAAACACCTACATATATATACAAACATACATACATACGCACACACATACACCCATACACTTATATATACATACATACACTTATACATACAGACATACACACATAAACACACACTTGTATATACATATACACCTACACAATCATATATACACATACTCACATATATACGCACACCTACATACTGATACATACATACAACATAAACACACACACACACACACACACACACACACACACATACTTACATACTTATATAAACACTTAAACACATAAACATACATAAAACATTCACATAGACGTGTATATATATATACACACACACACACATATATATATATATACACATACATATACATACCGATACACATTCATACAAAGGCACACACAAACACATACATAAGCACGCACATACGCACACACTGAGCAACAGAATGAATCTTGTAATTCTCTGTAACATCTAAGTTTTCAGTATCCGTGGCTTTGTGTGACAGCACCCATCAGTAGACTGTCGAGCCTCGATCTCACTCATCTCACGCATCTCACTCATCTCACTCATCTCACTGGTCTCACTGGTCTCACTGGTCTCACTGGTCTCACTGATCTCACTGATCTCACTGATCTCACTGATTTCACTGATCTCACTGATCTCACTGATTTCACTGATCTCACTGATCTCACTGATCTCACTGACCTCACTGACCTCACTGATCTCACTGATCTCACTGATTTCACTGATCTCACTGATCTCACTGATCTCACTGACCTCACTGATCTCACTGATCTCACTGATTTCACTGATCTCGGATTTGAACTTACCGCCATTGTTCAGTTGAAACTTTACCTCTGAGTACTCACTGAGTTTCACTACACGATCACCCTAACCTTCTCCCCCACCCAGTTTCCATCAAAGTGAGAGTAAACTGACAATTAGCCAACCTAACAAACTCCACCAAACACTGCGTGTCGTTTGTTCACAGTGTTTTCATGTCTGTCTGCTGTTCTTACTTTATTATGTTACTACAGCTCTTATAAGGTTTAATACATCGGTAAGTTTTGGATTCATGTTCGTTTTCGCGATTTCCTAGGCTTTTTTTTTTTTGTGTGTGTGTTTTCCGGACGGATGCACTCCAGAGTCAATTAAGAATTTCGTTATCCAATAAAAGTAGAATAATAATAACAACAACAAAAAACAACAATAATTGTTTTAACAAAACCCAACAAACAAACAAACAAACAAAACCAAACAACTAGAACCATAAACCGCACGAAAATGTGATATTTAAGGTAGCTATGCATTGAAAACATTGATATTCTAATGTTATACATTCCAATCGTTACGAACGCAACAGGATTATCTGCACTAAAAACATATCAAATATTTAATTATACTAAAAAATACACGAGGTAACTCTGATATGTGTAAATAAAAACTGACATCTACAGCTGTTAACTGACACACAGAAAGATAAACCTGAAATAATTGTAAGACTCCGTAGAGAAATATTACAAAAAGACTGGGTATACTTAGCTCTTTGTCGCGCTTTAACTTGGAGTTGTCTCCCTTCACCTAGGACCACGTCTACAAACTGAATAGTGACGACTTCATATTGTTTTCTAGATGTTTACTTACGTAGCTACTTACGTTAAGTAAGTTAGAATACACGTAAGTAAATAAGTAAAAAACCCCACCCCAAAACAAGTAACAAACAAACAAACAAATAAATAAATAAATAAATAACTAGAATATAAGTAATAAATAAATAAATAAATAAATAAATAAATAAATAAATAAATAAATAAATGTCCGTTTTCTTTTCCATTAATTACAAGCATTTATAATTTTAGTATTTGTCTTCTAATTATTGCTATTTTTGTTACTGTTATTATTACTGCAATTTTTGTTGTTATTGATGTTGCTGTTATATCTGTTATTTATGATTGCACAATTTTCTTGTAACGTTAGCAGTGCAAAATAATATTAATACAAAAAATAAACTAAAAAAAAACAACGTCTCAAAAATATAACATTTTATTTAAATAACTTATTAATTTCACAAATGATCTCCTTTTGTTATGTTACATAATTTCACAGACGGATTAATGTATTAATTAATCCAAATCATCTACATTAATCATTATATTTCATCAATCAAATAATCCTCAACATATGTATTTATCATTATATTTCATCGAATCACAGCATCACAACGTACTTATTATACACGTACCTGATTTTTCTAGTCAAAGAAAGAAAACAAAAAAAAGCTTATTCAGAGATCGTCGTTTTATTTGCACAAGTGACCGCACCAAACCTTTATAGCTGAATATAATGCGCATAATCAAACCTTTATTTTCATTTCATCTTTCTACTTCATTCGCAGGTACATTTTATACCATTTTAGTATGTGTGTGTGTGCGTGTGTGTGCGTGTGTGTGTCTGTTTGTATATATTAGAAAAGACGCTAGCATACCGCACGCTTTATAGAGACAGTTCAATAATTATAATATTCACTAACTGTAACATTGTGTGCGTGTGTGAGTGAAACAAGTAGTTTATGCAAATCTTTCTCTAACCTATCATTTCTATGTACCGTTACTACTGTTTTACGTCACTGAATTAATTTCTACAACGATTTGAAAGACTCCAATTGAATGACTTTATGATAAACAGATTAATAATAATAATAATAGTAACAATAAGTAATAATAATATATCAATAACCGTAATTATAACAATAACAGTAAGAGATCAAGATGAAGAAAAGATCAAAATAATCAACTGTTAGGATTAAATATTGTAATTTTTGTCAGTTTTGTCAAAATGAAGTTAATCAAATTTGATTATGTAAAACAAAGAATCATGTTTCAGTAATAAACCCGTTACAGTAAGCATGTATTCATATACTCTGTACAGACGTGTTTTACAAATGTTTTAGCGAAGGACACGAACTGCACTGATTTAGATTTATTTTCACCTGTGATAGCCAGGATTATAGTTAAATATACACTGAGTAAATATATATATATATTGTAGAAATAAATGTCTATCTCTCTCACACGCACGCACACACGTACACACACACACACACACACACACACACGTACACACACACACACACACAGTAACATTTCAGACACATTTCTTTTTCTAAGTTTCCACACTGATATATATTTTCATATGCTGCTTATTAATTCCCAAACTTATAATTATAATAATAATAATAATAATAATAATAATAATAATAATAATAATAACATCTGTACAACCAGTCACAGTACATAAGATACGCACTCAGTCTGATTACGAATATTTATATTACATCTGTGTAAAATGTTCAAACCTGACATCTTGCTCTCAAAGTTTCACAGATTAGAATGACATGACGTTAGACGTGACCCAACCAACATACAAAATTAGTGTTTTAAAATCACGTTTTCTTCAAAGATAATTTTCGCGCAAAAAAGAGACTATTTAATAATATCAAATAGTTGAATGCCGTAGACCAGCTCAAAGCTACTTGAGAAATGACCTATCAAAATATACTGTAAAGACTGAGTCTGCAAGATAGCGCTATAATAATAATAATAATAATAATAATAATAATAATAATAATAATAATAATAATAATAATAGTAATAATAATAATAATAATAATAATAGTAATAATAATAGTAATAATAATAATAATAATAATAATAATAATAATGCAAACATTCTATGATTGATTTATCTGTGTTGGTATACTTCAACAGCTACAAAAACAAAAAGATCAAGAAATAAACAAAAATTATTTAGAGATTTCTTTGAAAACGTGACTATTATTGGTTTAAGTATTGTAATTATTTAAATAAATAATAATATCTTCCATTTCCTTCAGTTTGTTTACTTTTTTCATTTGTCTTTCATTTGTTTAGACATGGTTAGTACTCGTAAAACACGTCAATCATTTGTTTAGTCATAGATTCATAAAAACACGTCATACTTTAGTTTAGTCGTGGTTAATATTCATATAAACATGTCAGTCACTGGTTTAGGCATGGTTAATATTCATAAAATTATATCTAACATTGGCTTTGGCATTGCTAGTATTAAAAAACCAAAACAAACAAACAAACAAATAATAATAATAATAATAATAATAATAATAATAATAATAATAATAATAATAATAATAATAATAAAACAAAAACAACAACAGCAAAAAAACAAAAAAAAAAAAAAAAAAAAAAGAAAACAAGTCTTTCATTGGTTTGATCGTAGCTATCATTCATTAAAATGTGTCAATCACTGGAATAGGCTGGTTAATATTTGTAAAATGTTGGGTATCATTGGTTTAGAATTGGTTAATATTCATAAAAGAAAGGAGGCTTGGCTAGGATTCATAAAAACGTGTCAGTCATTGGTTTAGGCGTGGTTAATATGTCTTTTCTCCTGCCAATCATTTCAGTGAGCTTTTTTCGCGGACCAAATGGAATTCCGATTTCTTTGAGTTCGCTGTCTGTGAGTTTCATCAGCAGCTCCAGGTTCACTTTCTCTTTGGTGAAATACGGAATGTACGCCGACAGTCCCAGTGACACTAAAAACATTTCCAGCGCTGAAAATTCACTGTCGTCGTCGTCGTCGTCGTCGAGGTTTTCCACCTCTTCTGGATCCCACGGCAACTCCTTCATCTTGTCTGCAACGTCGTTACTCCCCATTCCAACCCAGTCGTTCATTTCCGTCGTCCGAACTGGCGTCTCCGGAGACGCCGTTAGTAAGATCGTTAATTTCCGTATTCTCGTCCTCGAACGAATGCAGCGTGTTAACGAACGGGTTCGTTCGAAGAAACGCGGTCTGGCCAAAGCCCGGTCTATAAAACACACTTCCCTTTTCTTCCTCGTCGCTATGGTAACTGTCCACGCCGGAATCAAACAAAATGTCCGACTCGCTTTTAGCTTTGACCAGATTCGACTTGGGTCCGTTCGGGAACACGTCGAATATCGTCCGAGACGAATTCTCGCCCGACATTGCGACGACGTCACCGTTCGTACGAGAGTATATGACGTCAGACGAGGAACCGGGCAGACCGCTGAGACTTTTGTTTCCGATATTGTACGAATCGTCCATTATTTTTTCTGATAAATCTTCCTGGCCGCACCGGACGTGGAAAATCCCGCCATTTCTGAATATTTCTTCGACGTGTGGAAGCGATTCGCGTTCGGTCTCCCGTTCATCGGGGCTCCTTTTATCTTCAGAGTCAGAGTTTTGATGAACGACATCTTGCCCGGCGGTCTGAACTCGGGGTCCACCGCACGTAACTTCCGGTCTTCTTTGGCTGCGCGCTTCGCCGCTTCTTCCTGCAGACGCTCGTAACGTTTCTGGTTCCGCTCGCAGATTCTCTGCGCCTCCTCGCGCAGTTTCATGACGAGTTTGGGGTTTTTCTGCTGCTGCTGAATGCGAGCCGCGTCGAGGAATTTCATGATGTCCACTCGGTTGTTGAGACTCGCTATGTCCAGAGCCGTGTGCTCGTCGTTGTCCAAGGCGTACAGGTTGCAGCCCCAGTTGACGAGGTAGCTGACGATGTCCATGTGGCCTTTTGCCGTGGCGAGGTGGAGGCACGTATTGCCAAGGTAGTCGCTTTTGTTGACGTCCCCACTGAAAGATAACGTGAGACACAAAGTAAGTAAAAAAATCTTTGCTGAAAAGACGTGAAAAATAATTTGTAAATGACTGATTCAGTCTTGAATATGATTTGATAAAAAAAAATTACAGCAGGAAGTGTAGTTTAGAACTAGAACAAAAAATAAAGAGTAAAAACATACAATATCTGCAGAAACAAGAACATAATAATAAGTAAGTAAATAAATAAATAAATAAAATAGAAATAATTTAGTCCAAATAATAACCACATATCTGAAATCGACAGAAAAGCAAAAGAAAGAAAAATGAAAAAATAATAATAATAAAAAAAAAAAAAAAAAATAAATAAAAATAACCCAGAAAACTTTAAGAACGAAGGAACGAATAGATCGAATAATAAGAATTATGAGTTATATAGGCGAAACGTACTCTGTGTTTACTAAACAAGCAACATAATGAGTTCCGAAGTGATGACTGTTAACAGGTCACAAAGACCTGAACTGGTATCCGTTATTTTTACACCTGTGCTATTATTAGCCAGGTTTAGGGGTAACGGTGTAGTTCCAGTGTATTACAGGTCTCAGTTAAAAGCTTTTTTGTGTTATTTATTGACAATAAATTGATTTATCGACATTTCTTTTCACCGAGGGTCGAAAGAAAAAAGAAATTGTCGAGGTTTGTGATAGAAATCAAACAATAGAATGTTTTATTAGTTAATCAATAAACTAATGGGTAGAGTTTCACTTTCAAGAGAACGTGTAATAATTTTGTTATTGATGACGTGGCGGTTCAGTTGTCAGCCATCACGACAGACAGGTTGCTAGGTCACACCTCGCCGTCTGTTGACAGCTCTAAGTCGTCAGTTCTGTCTCATCATCTTTGGACAGACAATATTGAGATATCCAGGACAAACAATTACACAGACAACTTTCAACTTCATTCTCTGTTTAGATTAACACGTGAATGTTGACATCATCTGGCGTGTTGTTAAATTTACATTTAAATAAATAATTTTGAACATCATCGTCGTCATCATCATCATCATCACTCTCTCTCTCTTCCTCTCATACACAAACAAAACAAACAAATACTTTTCCTCTCTAATCAGTCGTACAGGTTATAAACAAACTAACGCAAACACTAACTAACATGTGTATGATGGCAGCTGTTTCCTGGTACGCATGCTGAGTACGTATCTGTGCTTGCGTGTACGTGTGTCTGTCAGAATGCATGCATGTATGTATGTTTTGTGAACGTACACACGTAGGTAAATTAACTCACAGGTAAATAAACTCAAACTCTTAACGGAGTTTCCTACAGCAGAGTAAACACGTAACAGCGCACTGAACCCAGAGGCTAACAGGAAACGTAGCAGATTAACACGAAACGTAAAACGATCTTAATCGGGAAATTAATTTCAATCACTGTACACCAACACCGCCCCCTCACTCCTCTCTCCCCTCCCCCGTTCTGGCAGCTTCCCTGGCCCTTGATCGATAACGACAGCACAGCGATCTGCCGTATTGCTGTCGTCGACGTAGTGTGCTGTGAGGTCAAGAATAAACACCTGCGCGGATTGACAGGTAGTCGAGATCTCGCTAATCTGCCCAGCACCAGAAAACGTTATCAGTCAGCTGACGCTCGAGAAGCAGGTTATCTCAGTTTTCTTCTACACAGCGAGAAATCAGTTACACACTAAATAGCTCAATATAACTAAGTATGAACTTGACAGATTGGCCGTATATACGTATATGTACAAACAAACAAACATACAAATATAGGTATATACATTCATACATACATACATACATCCATACATACATCCATAAATACATACATACATACATACATATTAACATAGATACATACATAGACATACATATATAAATAGATATATTAATAAATACCATATAATGAGACAGAGAAACATAGAGACAGGTAAACACAGAGAGAGAGGGGGGGAGAGAGAGAGAGAGAGAGAGAGAGAGAGAGAGAGAGAGAGAGAGAGAGAGAGAGAGAGAGAGAGAGAGAGAGAGAGAGAGAGAGAGAGAGAGAGAGAGAGAGAGAGAGAGAGAGAGAGAGAGAGAGAGAGAGAGAGAGAGAGAGAGAGAGAGAGAGAGAGAGAGAGAGAGAGAGTTAAACGAACGACTGTAAAGAAAACTTGGTGTAACTGATAGAGTTAAAGTCAGGCTTGTCTGTTTAATCCAAACAACAAACCAAGGCACACAGGATTATCCCAACTGCAAACTAAAGTATCTCAGTATGAAACTCACAGATGTTTGCAGGGCTGGACTCTAGGCAATTGTTTGATGTTTGAACAGTCTCGTTTGATGAAACTTCGTGTTTACTCAGTCAGTGTAGAATCTCTGATTTCCTCAACTGTGGACAGTATTTTCTCTTCGGTTTCGTTAAAACAAAGTTCAGTTGTTTTTTAAAGAGGAAAAAAGTTACTGCTGTTGCTTTGTCCTCTATTTTGTACTTACATTCGTTAAATAACATCATCATCAACAACAACAATAGCAGCAACAACAACAACAACAACAATAATAATAATAATAACGAAGAAGAAAAAAGAATAGAAAAAGTAATAATTAAAAATATATTTAAAGTGTGTGTGTGTGTATTAGTATGTATCTGCGTGTGTTAGTATGTGCGCGCGCCCGTATTTTTGTGTGCAATACAGTTTTAAAGATCTCAGTTTATATAATATTATTTTCTTCTTTATTGTCCTTTCTTTTCTAAATCTATTTAAAAAAAAAAAAAAAAAAAAAAAATTATTTACCCACATATAAATAACAGTTAACCGACAAACTAAATCTGTGCTTTTAAATAAAACTAAAATTATAAAATAAACACGATGAAGCTTTCATTGTTGTAAGAGAGGGTTTTTTTTTTTTCTTTTTCTTTTTTTCCACCAGAAAATACGATTGTTTCGCAAACTGATATTACGAGGAACAGAAATAAAAAAAAATAAATAAAATAAAAAAATAAAAAAAATAAGGTTAAAAGTTAAGGTTATAAAATTGAAATTTTCTGTATGTGTATTCTTCTAGATGAAATCTTGGCATACCCATTTGTATTCATTGCTATAATATATTTGCTTTTGATAGCTGTATGCAGATAGAATATCACTGTGCGTTTTTTTATACATTAATGTAAAATCCGATAAAAGTAAAATAAATCCAAATAATGGAGATTAGTGAATGGTGTAATTTGTATTATTCTCAAATAAACAAAAGCAAGGAAACTGTTAGAGAGAAGGAAAGAACGAAAGAAAGAAAGTAAGAAGGAAGGAGAACAGGAAAAAGTACTTTATTATTTTATTATTGTTAATAATTATTTTATGACGTAAAATAAAACGTTACTACATTATTACGTCATAATTGAGGTTGCCTAGCATTTTATCTTGTTAATTCTCTCTCTCTCTCTCTCTCTCTCTCTCTCTCTCTCTCTCTCTCTCTCTCTCTCTCTCTCTCTCTCTCTCTCTCTCTCTCTCTCTCTCTCTATATATATATATATATACACGTGTGTGTGTGTGTGTGTGTGTGTGTTCTGAAAAATGAATATATGTATTTGTTAATAATTGTAGTTGTTATTGTTATTTGGTACAAAGGACTCGTGCATGAACGGATGGTTCTGGTTCAGAGAAACGTAGCATTGATTAACTTTACATTTCGAGCAGATACTTTTATTGTATAATTAACTTCAAAAGTTTATTTCTTTATTATTACGTTGTTGTGTTTTTAAAATTTTATCTTTTTTTTTCTGACATCAGTTTGAGGTGACCCCCTGTCACGTGACTAGATAGATCTTGTCTGTGTTCTATCCCGTGTTTAAACAGGGTGTGTCAACTCGACGTGACGTGAATGTTTGAACTGTGTTACGTAGACTCACTAAGTCTAAAATAACAGGGCAACTGTAAGTCGTTAAAACGTTCTGTCGCCAAGGCAACCAGGATCAGTTCCTAAAGTGGTTTCTGTAAAACATAAATCTTGCAGCTAATCTTCAAATGGGCGTTAATTTCCCCATTTCAGAAACAGGTGCACCGAAGATCGTGTATATTTTATGTTCTGGAAGGTGAAAATTAATCATCTTTTAATTGTTTATTGGTTTCGTTTCTGTCATCAGAATTCTAAAAAAAAAATTAGCAAACACCAGATGATATTTTTAGATGTTTTAAACAAATAGCGAAACTGAGGAAGACTGATTTACCCAAACAACACAAAACTAAACTTCATCACTGAGTTTATTGACTGACTCCTGATTCCTGCTGGTATTTAAATACTGTCAACATGCAGTGGTAGTAGTAGACGAGATGACGATACTGATGATGGTGATGATTAAGTTAATGACATCAGTGACTGATGATGAAGTCGATTTAGACGATCAATCGATATAACGTATTTGTTATTCACAGAGCAATAAAAAAAAAACGCATTCAACTTAATTCTGTATGTATGATATAAAAAAAATCACCAGTTTTATCAAATTAACTAAAATCATTTATCTTCTAAATATAATTTACTTTTGTTAATAAATCATAATCATAATCGTTGTCCTTCTTAAAAAGGCTCCATTACAATCGTATCACGAAAACACAGGTCACGTTACTTTTCATCTGACATCACGTGACTTTGAACCGTCTACACATCGCCTTATGAGGGCGGCAGTTCCGAGAAATATTAATATTTTAATCACTTAAGAAACACTACAGCGAGAGTTCGAGCAGTTTTTATCTTTCATATTACCTTATACAAGCTGACACGCGATAAGCTGGGACATTTTACGCATACCAGGCCACCTGGCGTTTCACAAAATAAACCACGTGCAAGTCACATGCATAATCTCGTGAACTTGATCTTTGCTGTAGGTGTGTCGATAGTATTATACCTCAAGTACTAAACATAATGTGAGATGATCTTAGTTTTAAATATGTAGTTGCTAGCCATGTAGTTGTTGGTGTTTTGGTGTGGTTTTCTTTGTGTGTGTGTGTGTGTGTGTGTGTGTGTGTGTGTGTGTGTGTGTGTGTGTTTTGTTTGTTTTTGTTTTGTTTTGTAAAACGTAATAAAAAAATGTGATAGTTTGTCACGCCTGTTTCTTAAACAAACCAGACATCGGCAATGTTAAATGAAATAAAACACGCTTTAATATATTCAGATTGCGTAATATAAAGCAGTACAGTACATAAAACACATAACTTCATCTGTCATCGCTTCTGAATATACATGACAGTCTCGACATACAAGTCTAAATTATAAATGTTAATTTTATTCTTCTTAATCAGAATTTTAATTTGTACGTTTTGTTGAAGACATTAAAAAAAAAACAAAAAAAAAAAAAAAAAGATAAACGAGCAATATTGCTTTCCTAGGCTGGCAACTTGAGATACGACTTCCAAAGTTATCTTGTACAAACACCGTCAACCAAACGCTGTGTAAACTACTGTAACACTCTAAACAGTTTTAGTTTCTCTTATCAGCAGCGTGCTGTTTTTACCTGCACGCCACTCACTAATACAGCTTTTTTTTTTATCTCTACTTTGCGATAGACTGCATTCTGTGACGTTTTATAAACCAGTTTGGAACGGGGAAAAGCTAACAGGCCAAGCGAGAGGAATAGGTCAAAATGGTGTGGGTTTTTTTGTTTGGTTTTTTGATGGGTCTATTGATTCTGTGAGGATGATATAGTACCTAGCAGTACGGCGTGAAATGACCAAAGTTGCGATGATCCTAAGAACTCTTCAAGTTCAGCTGAAAACAGTGAAACTCTCGGAAGAAGAACAAAGATTGTACAGCTTCATTCAAACCCGCCAGCATTGAGTCTCAGATCTTTAGCATCTCACCGCTCCAGTAACCAGCACAATCGAACAGCACAAAATACAATTGATAATTGTTTGCTTAAAGTGATTTTTTGTGTCGACTGCAACTACGGCATTCCACGGACTGTTGCAGTGGAAAATAGCATTGAACGAAAGTGATGTCATTTTCAGTAATGAAATTGATTTGCCAGGCAAACATGCATTTCATGTGAACATTTTAGTTTCGGTCCCCATGGCACCCCATGCAAATATTTATCAGTTGTAGACTGCGGCGAAAAAACTTCAGATATGACGTTTTAATCATGATGCAATGCAATCAACTGTTTGTTGTACGCAGCCACCTTTTTGTTCACAGCGCCATAAAAATGTTTAAAATCTGATCATTTCATTTTTACGTGACTCAGATTTGAGTTCTCGTCTGAAATCATTCATACGTAATATTTTTTTTTTTTTTTATATATCCACATTCAGAAAAAAATAATGAAACTATAATTAATATTCAAATCAAGGAAACAAAACCCCTTCACTGGTAACACTATATCAAACAGTTTACTACAACAGCCACCACGGCCACTTCACAGTCTTCCACGACGATTCCTGTTAATACTGTGTCTTCTTTAGACACACTGATGATTCACTGATTACGTTTGAAGTAGTAGCAGTAGTAGTTGCAGTAGTAGTACGAAAAGTAGTAAAAGTACAGTCCTAGTAGTAGTAAGGGCAACAGCATCAGTATTAGTTAGATTAGTAGTAGTAATGGTAATAGTAGCAATAGCTATAGTGGTAGAAAAAGCAGTAATAATAATAATTGTAGTAATAACAGCAGTAATAGTAAGAGTAATAGTAAAAGTAATAGTAGTAGTAGCAGCAGTAGTAGTAGAAGTTTCAGTAGTAGTAGTAGTAGTAGTAGAATTACAAATAATTATTATTGTTGTTGTTGTTGTTGTTGTTGTAGAAGAAGAAGAACAAAAAAGTGTTTAAAATAAATATAAAATCAATGACGAGTAACTGAAATATGAGAAACGTTACAAAGAGACACACAAAGCTCTAACAGCTGTCACACTTAACACTGAATTAGTGATGAGACAAAGCTCTAACAGCTGTCACACTTAACACTGAATTAGTGATGAGACAAAGCTCTAAAGCTGTCACACTTAACACTGAATTAGTGATGAGACAAAGCTCTAACAGTCACACTTAACACTGAATTAGTGATGAGACAAAGCTGAAACACTTTAGTGATGAGACAAAGCTCTAACAGCTGTCACACTTAACACTGAATTAGTGATGAGACAAAGCTCTAACAGCTGTCACACTTAACACTGAATTAGTGATGAGACAAAGCTCTAACAGCTGTCACACTTAACACTGAATTAGTGATGAGACAAAGCTCTAACAGCTGTCACACTTAACACTGAATTAATGAGACAAAGCTGAATTGAATTAGTGATGAGACAAAGCTCTAACAGCTGTCACACTTAACACTGAATTAGTGATGAGACAAAGCTCTAACAGCTGTCACACTGAATTAGTGATGAGACAAAGCTCTAACAGCTGTCACACTTAACACTGAATTAGTGATGAGACAAAGCTCTAACAGCTGTCACACTTAACACTGAATTAGTGATGAGACAAAGCTCTAACAGCTGTCACACTTAACACTGAATTAGTGATGAGACAAAGCTCAAAGCCATCAAAACTAATTTGATATATTTTTTATTTTAATCACATCACTTTCTGATTTGCTTCCGTAAAGAAGCTTATGAATATTTATTAAACATATATACATTCGTTTGTTTTTAAGATAGGGCATGTTTATACAAAGCTAATTTAAATACGTATAAAAGTCATTTTATCAGTGTAGTTTGAACTGTGTAAATCTTCACTGAATATAGCCAGGACACGTACACAATACTATATATATATACATCTATCTACATAAATATGTGTGTGTGTGTGTGTGTGTGTGTGTGTGTGTGTGTGTGTGTGTGTGTGTGTAAACAAATACACACATATATACGTATGTCTGTATACAAGCAAATCCGCCCAAAATTAATTAATTACTAATGTCATCATATTTTGTCATTACTCATTACGAAGTTTTCTGCTTAGAATTGATAAATGCTGAATGAAACAGTTGTTTTTCACGTCGATGATGTTATTTATTATTTTCGCCACGTAACTGTCAATTATTTAAAAAAACAAAAAAAAAAAAAACAGACAGGAAAAGAACAGACAATTAATCAAGACTGAAGAGTAATTCCACATTCATCCACCATCACTGTTTACCAGAGACAAACAGAAGGAGAAATATTTCTTGTCCGAGTGGAAATTCTCTCCCAGGTCTCTGCTAATCTCACTGTCAAGTCTGCTGAATCGAGCTCTGTAACTGCACTGCACAGAAACGTTCTCGAAGTATTCATGTTTCAAGGATTAAAATCACAAACAGCAGACGACAGTTTTGACATGAAATGTGTTGAGTTCGTTTCACTGAGGAAGGTTTTTCAGTGTAACGCGGCTGTGGGGTGACGTCATCAGATAACTAACAACCACCGACCTCCTCTCTGTCAGCCACAACTACCACATCATTTCATTTTATTTTATTTGTTTGTTTGTTTGTTTGTTTGTTAGCTTTTTGTTATTTTTATTTATTATATTTTAATAACTTGTTTACATATTACATTTTTATTAAATTATAAAGGTATTTTATTTTACTGAAATTAGTAATGCTGCTCATGTTACAAATTTTATACAATTTACAAAACAGAAATAAAAAATAAGTTTACTACTACTAATGGTAATAGTAATAATAATAATAACAATAACAATAATAATAACAACAAACACGACAACAACAACAACAATAATAATAATAATAATAATAACTGTCTATATTTTATTAATGATATATTTTCCCTTACTTTCTTAGTATGAGACTATTACTTTGTGTCAAAGAACTGATTAATAAAACTAACAACATATCAAACATACACAACAACAACAACAACAACAACACAACAAATAATGAAATAAAACAATTAAGAAAACAGAAAAGAAAAAAAAACGAATGTTGATAATATAATTACATCATTTATTATAACCAAAATCAACGTATGGTTATAAATAAATAAATAAATAAATAAATAAATAAATATTCAAGTAATAAAAATAAAAGGGTAACGGGAATAATAAAAACAGATAGCGAGAAAGACGGAAAATCGAATAAATCGAACAAAGGGAAAGAGAGCGGTGGAGGAACAATAAGAACGAAGTGAGTGTTTTGTGCGAGTGGAGAGGTTTGTTTAGTGAACAGGCCCACATGTCGTGTTTTTAATTCTCACTTCACAGTCATATATCACAACCACAACGAGTCATTTTTTATATATATAGTTTTTTAAGGTGCAAACACACTCGCAAGACTTATGGAAACGATCAGCATTGTTGGATTTTGTGATTTTAATACGAAAAAGAGAGAGAGAGAGAGAGAGAGAGAGAGAGAGAGAGAGAGAGAGAGAGAGAGAGAGAGAGAGAGAGAGAGAGAGATTTGAAACTGAAGGCGTCATTTGCGATGACAAAGTTAGTAGATTAGCCTAACAAAGATTAGCGGAGATCATCAAACACTGTTTTTATTGTTTACAGAGAATTATCACAATATCACTGGTATCTGCCTTTGTCTTGTGTACCTGTGTATATCTCCCTGTTTATGCGTTCTTTTGTCTTTCCTTTTTTTCTTTATTCATGTGTGTTTTTCGCTGTGTTTATTTATGTGCTACTTTCGTGTCTTTTAAAAATTCATTAAAATTTAGTATAATAATAACTGATAAATTCTCTCTCCTACCCACGTACAGACAGACACACCCAACACTTTAGTAATGTGTCTGATGTAAATCAGATATTTCTGCACATAATCATAATGTTATCACAGAATGCCACGCCTACGTCCTCTTAACACCATGACAGTGATCTTGTTTCTTGGAAACCTTGTTATGGGAAGTAATACATATTCATAAGCTTCTTTACTGTAGAAAATAAAAGAAGTGAAGATATGTTTATCTTTGTAAAATAAACATATCAAATTACACACATACACAATCACACATGTTTATAAGTATGTATATACGTATACGTATATGTATTTGTGGTGTATGTGTATGCATGTGAGTATATGGAAGTATGTATTTGAATGTGAATGTAAGTTAAAAATGTATATAAATCTTTGATGCATGTGCATATGGTGTATGAAAAAATATGTGTGTGTGTGTGTGTGTGTGTGTGTGTGTGTGTGTGCATGTGTGTGTATAACTATAAATAAATTATAAATACATACAGAGAGACTGGTGGAAGTACACAGATATGTATGTGTAAATAGTTTGTATTTTGTAATTATATATTTCAATTGTACAATATATGTTCTACTGTTGACTAATTTCTATACTTGTCATTTGGCCTGTTCAAACTCGATCAAATTCAAACTGATCAAATTTAGCTTGATCAAAGTTGTGTGTGTTCAAACTTTCTGTGTTCAAACGTCTGTGATTCTACGTGACCTTCAAAGATGAAAAAATCCTTCTAGTCAGTGGTTATAACTCTTGAAAACATTCGGGTTAAGCTAACATCAAAAAAATCAGTGAAACCTGCTGAAATCAGAAAAAAAAAAAAAAAAAAAACACAGACAATGAAAACACAGCAAAATATTCGCAGTCTAAAGTTTACAGCGGACACAGATTAGCAGAGAAATTCAAATGATTGCGGATCAAAAGATGAAAAAGACAAAGAAAGAAACAAAACACGGAACATCAAACGAATAAAGAAATTTCTGAAGTCTGGATGTTTTGCAGGACGGGTCCTACAAACAGGACTAGGACAGACGTACATCTGAACTGTCCCTGTTTTAAAAGTATTTATTTATTTATCTATTTGTTTGTTTGTTTATTCTGACACTCTCTGAAAAGTGCAAATTACTGAACATTTTTAATCAAACAAACTTTCCATGTTTCGTTCACAAACAGTTCAATACAACCAATTAAACGAGTTTAAACAGACTGCTTCGTAACGTGTTCTGAATAAATGACTGTAGGTTTGTATGAATGTAAGTATTTTAGGATTCGAATATTCTCTGTCTTACGTACGTCTGAATAGACTCTGCACATAGACAATATTACTGAACGCACTGGCGCAGGAGGACAAAATCCAATCACGACCTCACAAACCCGTCAAATGCCGCTGACGAGACTCGAATGTATGGCACACATTCGCCCCCACATGTGTATATTCGTACGTTCGTACGTACATATGTATGTATATATGTATGTATGTATGTGTATAATCTAAGAAACTAACACAACAATGATAATATTATTTATGGTGTCAAAATCTTTTTTCGGCATCCATTTCTCAAATTATATTCTTACTAAACAGTTCCTCCATGATTTAGAAGCCAAAACAAGAGATAAAAATTAAACAAACTAAAATCGGTTGCGTGCATTATTGATTACCACATCTTTTTTAACCAGTTGGATAAAAATATTATCTCCCTTTGATAGTCACGGAAATGTGTGACTTCCTGAGAATGTAGCCAAGACCTTTCGATTTTCGTCAGTTACCTTAATCCGAGTGCGTTACTCAGTGCCAAAGTGACTTCAGATCAAGTAAATATTTGACTTTGTTAACTGAAATGCAAAAGTTAGTCTACCTTTGCCCTTTACTGTGCTTCAGAGTGAAGTATTTTTTATTGATGTTGTCGGTTTTCTTTTTTTTACAAATTTAACGCCACTGCATGGGTCTTTTTTATTTTCATATTGATATTTAGGTTAAGTTTTTATAAAGTTTGATTGTAAGTGTTTATGTGTTGCAAACTCTTTGTTTATCTTAAGCCTTAATCTGTAATTATCAGGTTTCAATGAAACAATGTACGTGATAAATTTAACACGTATTTGAAATAAGTCACCGTCTCGTGTTCCTGTAACATGCTAATTAGCTAAGGTGAATATTACTTTTGGTTCTGTAACTTCAGCAACCTGAGAAGAGATAATATTACAAACACATCGTCTTCATTTTACTTCACAGTGTAGTTATTTATGAGAAAAAAATCACGAGGATGTTTTATACCAAGATTTGAATCAACTACCGTCTGCGTTTTTCTGTCTTCCTTCTCTCTGCTTCTTTCTTTCTCCGTGCGTCTGTCTGTCCCTGTATTATCTGTCTCTCTATGACACACACAAACTCACACACACACACACACACACACACACACACACACACACACACACACAAAACAAAATACGCACGCGCCCATACTCTAAATGCCTTTGTCTCCGTGGTTCTGTCTCACTGTCTCATGAATGAACAAACGACGGAACTTGAAACTGGACGACATAACTTGACGAAAACATTTGTGTCGAGGGAAAACTTTGTTTGTTCGTGATAAGTACATACGAGGACTGCTAATCAAAGATCAGACAAGCAATTTACACTTATCTGAAGTTTTGACACAACGCCCTTTTTACATACACAAACAACCTAATTCGTGTCTTTCTTTGTCTTCAGTTCCTTTTTTCAACCATCTCCTTTTTTTTCCATTGTTATTTTCTTTTGTTTATATTAGGACATTTTTTTTTTTTCAGCTACCTTCCGATTCATTCTGGGTCAACCAATTTTAATTCAGTTTGTGAAACGTAAGTGAATTATTATAAATTAAATTAATGTCTATTACTGGATCGATTTTATATGAATGCAGCGGACATTTGATTGAGTATTGGTACATTCGGGTATGTGTATGTATATGTTTATCTGTCGCTGAGTTTGTCTGCATAATCTGCGTTTATTTTATTAATTTTACTTCGCTATAAATCACTTCACTTCCTCGCGGTGTTAAAACTGTTTAACTCACAGAGAGGACATCAGCAAGGTTTCTACAGCTGATGACACGACACTGAAATGTTGGTCAGAAGAGAAAACGTCTAAACTTACCCTCTGCCCACGATGAGTCTCAGAGCCTCCAGGTTGCCGTTGTGAGCGGCCCAGTGTGTGGCGGTGCGGCCGTCTTCGTCGGGGTGATTGAGTTCCTTCTTCTGAGCCTCCCTCAGCAAATCCACGTAACCATCCTTGGCCGCTTCTATGAATCTCTCGGCCATCTCTAGAAAAAACGAAAAACAAGTCTTCTTTCCTTGAATAGAGTATCACATATCCTGACTAGTAGCGTGTGTTTTATCAGACTGAGACGTCAGAGCTTGTAGCGAGATATCTAACTTCGCGTTCGTCTCAAGCTCCTCGCTCATGAATATTCATGTGTTAAGTTTTACCTTTTTTTTTTTTTTTTTTACTGTGTGTGTGTTAACGTCATCGATAAACTGTGCTGTTCTGTATGTTGTCTTGGTTTGAGTGGCTTTCAAATTCCTCCGTATCTATAACCGACATTGTGTTTTTATGAGCACGAGCAGTAAATTATAGTAACTGTCACTGAGGTATACGCTTTCACGTCCGATGTTTGAACGAGTCCGGATTGCTCAGTTTTTCGGTGACTGGCGAAAAGCCAGGGTATTGATTCGACAGCGTTAAAACAGAAAACAGCGAATAAATCCCCAGTCAGTTGTTTCAGGACAAGATTTTTGTTTGACATGACAAACGACGCAGTTTATTTTTCAGGCCGAACGACTTTAATTTTCTAAGCATATTAAAAGCATATTCAAATAAATGTTTTGCTATAAAAAAAAAAAAAATAAAAAAATAAAAAAAATGTTCACATGTAAGAAAAAAATAAACCTATTTTAATGGATGAAGTTACGTGCAAAATGGCGTGTTTTAATTATATATGGTCTGCGTGGGAGATAATGTTTTTTACGTTTGTTTATAGTCTTTATGCAGTTGTTGTTGTAGATGCGGTTGTTATTGTTATTATTATTTCTGTAAAACAGTATTTTTTTACGTCAGTTCTAACAGAGCAGAAGAGCATCAGCGCTTAGTAACAGCGTAAAAATAATCAAACAATCACAGCAAAAAAAACAGTGTTCACTTCTAACTATTCTTTCTTTTTTATTTCTCGTTTATTTTTTTTTATTTATTTTTTACATTGTTTATTTATTTATTTATTTGTTTTAATTTATTTATTTATTTATTTATTTGTTTATTTATTTGTTTATTTTTATTTTTTATTTATTTATTTATTTATTTATTTGTTTATATTATTTATTTCTCTATTTATTTATTTATTTATTTGTTTAAATCACAGTTCAGTCAGCGGTCTGTTTCTTTATTGTTAGATAATGTTTTTCATCTCAAGTCAAATTAGGAAATTCTGAACACCTTGCAGTTCCAACAAAAAAACCCAACAACAACAACAACATAATTTATACATTTTTGTCCGTTAATAAAAATGTAGGTCAAGTAGACTGAACACACAGTTTATCTCGAGATATTCCTATCAGTCGGCGACTCGCGTTTTAATATCAAATAAAACAACAGAACAACTACTGAAATATAATCTCTCTCTCTCTCTCTCTCTCTCTCTCTCTCTCTCTCTCTCTCTCTCTCTCTCTCTCTCTCTCTCTCTCTCTCTCTCTCTCTCTCTCTCTCTCTCTCTCTATCTCCCTTGCCCGTTTAGTTCCTAGAATTTTCAGGAAAATGCATCTCCTGTTTTCTTTTCTGTAGATTTAAAACACAATCCTAGCAACTCTGTGACAGAAAACTATTTACCCCCATTCAAACAAACAAATTCAAATAAATACAACATGAAACAGATACGCACAGATAGACACATAGACACATACATCCAAAACACACACACAGACACCCACACACATATATACGCACATATGAATTACACACACGTGTATAGGTACATCATTATGTATATATATATATATATATATATATATATAATGAACAGGGGAGACAAATCTAGATACTAACCAATGGAAGTAATCATATTTTTGTTCTCTCCCATACATCAGTGGAAAACAGAACATTGATTTTGTTTCACACAACTCAGTTTTTGATTACTTAACACTAACACATACAAAAAAAATGGATGTCGGGAAAAAGAAGAACAAAGAAGACTGAAATTGTACAAACGTCTGAATTAATCATCAGCAAGAATGTTAGATACAAAAATCTGTCACTTTCATTCTGGTAACGAATACCCAACACAGAAAACACTGTTATTTTGGGATCCAGTCACGTGGTCTAAACTGCTTTCACTGAAATTAGAATACTAGTTTTTGAGGGAATTGTGTTGAAGATGCACTAAACTAAGTGATTTACTGGTCGTTTCTTTAAGCATCGCAGACAATTATTCGTAAAAATTAAATCAAATAGTAAATTTGAAAAGCCTGTTTGTTTTAAATTAAGGAAGGTGTAAAGTAGAAATAAGACATATTTCACATCTTGTACGTCGACGTTGTTGAGAGATGGCATTTTGTCTGGATGCTGCCCATGAAGACCAAACTCGAGCTACAAGTACGCACACACGTCACTGCGGTGCGTGTGAGTAGGTACGCATTTATGTACACCAAGTCAAGTCCTCGTGGTTTGTCTTTCGTCATTTCTGCTAGCATCTATTTTTCTTTTTGTTTTTTCTTTCTTTCTTTCTTTCTTTCTTTCTTTATTTCTTTATTTATTTATTTATTTATATTATTTCATTTTATATCATTTTATACTGGCTGCTTCAAGGTCACGTTGGCAACAAAGTCAAATTCAAGGTCAAACAAACGATGAAAAAGTCACCAGACTTTAACTAGAATCGGTCAAACTAGAATTCCAATGAAATCAGTTC
>CM022679.1:28693163-28865663 GCA_012295275.1 Chrysomallon squamiferum
TTTAATAAAATTTAAATGTAAATATATTTTACATTAAAGAGATGTTTTGTGAGACTTAATATTAAGAACATGTATGATATACCTGCTCAACTTGTGTGTAAAATGTATTTGAAAAATGAAAACACTACAGGAACAGAAAAAAAAACAAACAAAACAAAAACAAAACAAACAAAACGAAACATTCTGAAATTATTTCTATAAGAGACATCCCAGAAAAAAAGAACAATTTTAACACACTGAACAGAAGGATAAGACGGTTTCTGAATTGTTAACTAATTTTAAACATAAGAAGGTTGCTAGAGTAGTTTATAGAAAACAGATGTCCGAATTAATATCAAACCAAGCATTTAAGATAGTCATAAGAATTAAATATTTAATATTTGGATTATAATCGTTTCATGTGGAGTTAGCTAACAATGTTATATCTCTTGACAATTCGATTTATACACCACAGTAATCACTGACAAATGATAATCTTCATTTTACTTAAATTAAATATACCTGTTTTAGATTGCGACCAGTCATACTGATTTAAATTATTTTTTATATAAATTAAAACATTATTTATGTGTCTGTTATAGACTTATTAAAATAAGTGAGTGATTGGAGAAATTGTTAGGAAAATAATAAGATATTATTTTATTCGTTAAATTAAATCAAGTAAGGAATTTGACCTGCCTGTTTGTTGTAAATTAAGTAAGCTATAAAACAGAAATATATATATATATATATTTCTCTTCTTCAACATCAACATTCTATGTCAACATTTTTAAATATTTTTCAGATCTTATATTAAAAATTATAGTCCCCTTGGAGTAAGTTTCTTATCTATCTATTTATAGACAACAGTTTGTTTGAGTTCCTTAACGAATTTTCTTTTCTTTTGAGAACAAACAATAGAGAGACAGAGAGAAAGATAGAGTGAGAGAAAGAGAGAGATAATCAGAGAGAAAGAGAGAGAAACAGAGAGAAAGAGAGAGAGAGATTGAGAATGAGAGATTGAGAGATTGAGAAAGAGAGATTGAGAGAGAGAGAGAGAGAGAGAGAGAGAGAGAGAGAGAGAGAGAGAGAGAGAGAGAGAGTTTTGTAATATAATAGTAAATTAATGGTTTTCTGCAAATGTGTTATCGTCTACAAAACAAACCCCTCACCCTCTCTCTCTCTCTCTCTCTCTCTCTCTCTCTCTCTCTCTCTCTCTCTCTCTCTCTCTCTCTCTCTCTTTTTCTCTTAGTCTTTATGTCTCTCTGTCTCTCTCTCTTTCTCCTTCTCTCAATTGTGCATGTTTCTTTATGTTACAGATATCTAAGAAATGACAATATATATATATATTTGTTTTGCCTGCGTTTACCTGATCTTTGGGTACATCATATATATTACTAAAATTATTCTTTACATCAGTTTATATCTGTTAGTTAACAAATTTGACAACAATAATAACAGCAGTAGCAACAACAACAGTTAAAACAACAACCACAGTAGCAGAACAACAACAACAACAACTATAATAATAATAATAATAATAATAATAAAAGTGAATGTGTGTGTGTGTGTGTGTGTGTGTGTGTGTGTGTGTGTATTTACATTGTTATGAATATATTGTTAAAGAGAGAGAGAGATAATATAATACTATACATATTGTTCATGAATTGAATATTTTAACATTTTACAGAAAGAGACCTCCCTGATGGAAGTATTGTTTATAGTTAATAAATGTTATCAGTTATCAAAAAATAAATTCGTTTCCTGGTTCACTTTTGTTGTGTTTTTTCTTTCTTTTGTTAGTTTGTGGCTTTTGTTTTTGTTTCAATCTTTCCATGTTGTCTATAAATATAATTTCATTTCAATTTATATTGAATTAGTTTGTCTGTTTGTCTGTTTGTCTGTCTATATACTGTTATTTATTTATTTATATGTTTGTTTGTTTGTTTGTTTTTTTGTTTATTTGTTTATTTATTTATTTATTTATTTTGACGGTGACTATCGTGTAGTGATGGTACTTGTATGATGGCGCTGTCTGTATAACTCGTTCTTGCTTGTATATTTATATCTCAGTTTAGTTCTGTTATCTCCCTTTGTGTTCTTTTGTCTTTGAATATATAATTCAACCTGTAGATATTAGTTCATTTCAATTCTTGTTAGTATTAAACAAAAAAAAATATCACTTTTTGCATTAATCAATAAAAAACATTCCTCTTTATTTTATTTTTTTATTTTTTTTTAATGTAATAAATAACACACAGAGACACACATATCTTTTCTGCCAGTTAGAAAAATAGAGAGTTTTATGTAGACGTGATCCTAAAGTGTCAGTAGGTTAACTGTTATCATATATAATTAATGACAAAATCTGTACAGTAAAGCTTATGTAAACTGAAGGAAATTTGATGGAAATCTTAAAGAATAATGACTGGGCAGACAAACAACTAACGTAAAATATCTCTTCTCAGAAAATGAGATATTAATTTTAATATTTTGAACGGAAACAGACCTTTGTTTTAATTATTTGAACTGCAGTATACTATCTACGTTACTGTATGTGATGCTCATTATATTTTCATGATGTAAAATTCAAATATTACATACTTTGAAATTAAAATACACTGTTCTATGAAATCAAGCGAAAAAATGAAAACACGGTTAACTTTTGTGAATTACTCTAGGTATTTCAGTGAAACCGCTACATAAAAAACACACAACTGATTTTGTTACATTTACAGAACAGAGCAATAAACAACCAATCTAGACACAATTAACTGATTCTGTTCATTCAAAACTAGCTCAGAAAAGTAGAACGCACTGTCGAATTAATATCAAACATTTCATGTTGTTTAGTTTACAACCCACAGACACGAGAAAGAGGTAATCACTGAACTACTGCGATGTGCAAATACTTCACATGTGTATAGCCATTATCTATACGTTCACTTCTGAAGGTAAATACATTTATCTGTCTATATTTGTATCTGACTGAATATCTGTATAGAAAAGTCACGTAGTACTATCTTGCATTTGTATGTAAGTGCATGTCTGTGTGAATGTTTCCGATTGTGAACATGTAAAGAATGCATTTATAGAATGTATCTCTCTCTCTCTCTCTCTCTCTCTCTCTCTCTCTCTCTCTCTCTCTCTCTCTCTCTCTCTCTCTCTCTCTCTCTCTCTCTCTCTCTCTCTCTCTCTCTCTCTCTCTCTCTCTCTCTCTCTCTCTCTCTCTCTCTCTCTCTCTCTCTTCACAAGACGTCACGAATATTTCATAGTTGTTTTAAGTTGTGGAAATCCAGCCTACTTCCCATGTGTTAGAAAAACACGACTGATTTCTGACAATTCTGTGATGTCGATTAACATTATATACATACATATATATATATATATATATATATTCGTAGATCAGGAATAAATAACACGACATCCGTCAGACAAGTTTCTAGAAGCAGTACAGGAAGACAGACTATTTGAAGGTAATTGTCAGTTAATTTATAGATAGTATAACATTTATAGATAGACGGGTAGATAGATAGATAGTTAGATAGGTAAATAGATAGAGAGACAGACAGACAGACAGATAGATAGATAGATAGATAGATAGATAAACAGATAGACAGACAGATAGATAGATAGATAGATAGATAGATAGATAGATAGATAGATATATTAGATAGATAGATAGATAGATAGATAGATAGATAGATAGATAGATAGATAGATGGATAGATAGATAGATAATTAGACAGACAGACAGACAGACAGACAGACAGATAGATAGATAGATAGATAGATAGATAGATAGATAGATAGATAGATAGATAGATAGATAGATAGATAGATAGATAGATAGATAGATAGATAGATAGATAGATAGATAGATGTATCTGACATAATTAAACTGTTATTCGGAGTTCTAAAGAATCCCTGAAATTTTAAGGTACATATACCTAGTTCAAGAATTATATAAAACGTCTGAAATGTAGTTATGTACAAAGTGTTTCTGTACAAAAACGTATGAACACTATAATAATACTAATAATACTAATAATAATAATAATAATAATAATAAATAATAATAATAATAATAATAATAATAATAACGTGTATGTATGTTTTGTGTATGTTTTGATATGTACGTATTTGGTTTTTTTTCTTTAAATACCATATGTTGTGTTCTGTGTCAAAATTGTTCAAATATAATAACTGATTCACTCAGGATGTATTGCTAACTGTTTAATATTTCAGACGTTATGAATAAATAGCTATGTACATTTTCCCTGGATTTATTTCCGCAATTATTGTGGTACAACAACGGAACATAAAGTGAAATAAATAGTGGAAATATATAAAACTGACAAACTTTGAGGAATTTTAATTAATGGCAATGGGATTACACAGAAGGAATGGTTACACCTATTTCCTGATGTGTCTGTGTGTGTGTGTGTGTGTGTTTGTGTGTTTGTTAGTGTAATTAATCCTAACTCATAAATAACTACAGACCTTTGTATTTTAAAGGAATATATATATATATATGAAATGGTGTAAAATGACATGTACTTGTCTTTCAGGTTTGACTCTTTACGATGGTAAAACTGTTTCTCTTCTTTCTCTTGCTCGTTCTGTCCACTGCCTCGGACTGGACTCCAGAACATTTGTGCGAGTAAGTGTAACAAAAATCTAAATTTCTTCTCAAACCAAAATTTGAACGAAAATATAAATATGTCGTAGACGTTTCCAAATGTTCACTTTTCTGACTGATCTATTTTTCTAACAGACTAGCGTTCTATAAACCTGAAGATCGGAAGTAAGTATATCTCTGTTATTCTTCCCAAAAATTTTTAAAAGTAAACAAATTTTACGTCGATTGATTCAAGAACACATATCTGAACAAAATATAAAAACTTTCATTGATAAGGAAACAAAAGTGACTTCAGTAGTTGTGTCAAGACAATATTGAAATGGTTTCTAGGAAAAGCGGTTGGGAAGCAGAAAGAACTATATGACAAAAACATTTAAATATAGAAATAAAGTGTTTGTTAAGTTGGTAATTAATTTATGGATATTGTGTTTTTTTGTTGTTTTTTTAAAAATAGAAATAAAGTGTTTGTTAAGTTTTGTCTAGATATCTGATTTTTCTAACATATGTATCTATGTAGATATATATGTATGTATGTATTTGTGTATGTATGTATGTATGTATGTATCTATGTAGATATACATATATGTATGTATTTATGTGTGTGTAGGCCTATGTGTGTATGTCTGTGTGTGTATGTATGTATGTATGTACATTTTAGCAGCTGTTACTGAATCTGTTCTTTTTATTATGTATGTATATATATATAGATATCTATGATTACATTTTGACCTATATTTCAGGACTTTTATTGTATTTGTAAAGAATTTAATTGCAAGTAAGTTCCTTATTTATTTATTTATTTATTTATTTATTTTATTTTATTTTATTTTATTTTATTTATTTATTTATTTATTTATTTTATTTTGTTTATTTTTTATTTGAGAATGTTTTATTCATGTGAACGTGAAATGTTATATGATATAATGTAATTTTATGGAAGATAACAGAAACACAAGCGCAGAGACAGACAGACTTGGCTGTCAGAAGACAAGAATCATTAATCACATCTCTCTCTCGATCAGGTTGTGTTTCGGTATAATAATGGTGACGATGATGATAATGTGTGTGTGTGTGTGTGTGTGTGTGTGTGTGTGTGTGTGTGTGTGTGTCTGTGTGTGTGTCTACATAAATACTAGTAAATATAACAAGAGTCCTAAACATAAGGAAGCAGAAAGACAACCTGAGACAGGCAGAAAAAAACAAAGCTTTGTACTATTATATTATTATTTATTTTATTAGTTTTGTTTGCATTTTTGTTTTTTTTTTTGCAGACATGTTGTTTGAAATCCGTCTAAAATCTTTTATAACTATATGTTTCATATAAACAATAATCTTGTATACAACAACAGACACAAATACATCACATCCAGACAACAAACATAGACACAGACACAGACATACACAGACAGATGACAGACACAGATGACAGACAGACACAGACACAGAGACAGGATCCGTCTGTCTACATAAACATAAAGTCCTAAAAAAATGTATCTGTTTTATTTATATTCTTTAATTTAATTTAATTTATATTATATTATTATTTATTTTATTATATTTTTGTTTTGCAGATTCCCGCTACGTGGGATTTTTTCATTTTGAAATGGACAGATGACTAATAAAATCAATATATATATATATATAAAGGGAAAATAAATTTGTTTTAAATCTACGATTTTTGTGTGTGATTACTCTTATGTGACAGACACAGAGTTAGTTTTACATATTCACATAATTTGCCTCTCTTTGACATATAAAGACACAGACAACAGAATATTCATTCGAGAACAGACACCTGTCACTATCAGGTCGTCCACAGAAACAAATATAAACAGAGATGACGAAAGACAGAAAACCGCGTGTTCAGTAAACAGTGAAATATGTATCTGTTTTAATATAAAATAAAATAAATAAATAAATAAATAAATAAATTTAAAGATTTTCGATTACCACGATAAAATAAAATATTTAAATAAATAAATGATGACCTCGACAATATATATATATAAAATAAAATAAAATTGTTAAATAAATGATTTTTCTGTACAGGATAAAATAAAATAAAATTTCTAAATAAATAGTTTTAATTCGAGATAATTAGATTACACGATAAAATAAAATAAAATAATAAATTCGAAACAAACACCCTCGATTACTATCGGATCGTCCAATAAAATAAATAAAAAAATAAATGACGAAAGACAGAAAACGATAAAATAAAATAAATAAATAAATAAATAAATGATGACCTCGATTACAATATAAAATAAAATAAATAAATAAATAAATAAATGATGACCTCGATTACACGAGCCGCTTTTCAGATAGTCTCGCTGGACGAGTGGTATCGTCTTCCGCTTTGGACTTCCGCTTTAGGCTTCGTACTGAGCGAATGTATTGTCTTGCTTTCTGAAGACTAAAAACAAAACATTCAAGAAAGAATGTACAGTACAATTTTCCTTGAACAAGGAGTAGCGAAGAAGACTGAAAATGGAAGATTCATTAAAGAAAGAATGTATCGCAGGAGTTTAGTTCAAGCAGGACTGAATTCTAGCGATAAAGAGATTAAAGCAACTTAAAATATAAAATTGAAATTTGTTTTATCTGTTAAAAGAAAAACGTTCCAAGAAAAACATGCCAAATTTTACTATCGTAGTTAAGAAGCCTTCCATATTCGACGAATTTTCAAATACAGCCAAGTCATCAAATCTAAATGTCCTGATAGACTGTCTGAATACCGCTACTAATGTAATACGCTCGAACAGAAATATAGATCTCAGGTGAATTTTTACTTATTTATTTCTATATTTACTAATCGATCGATCGTTTGGTTCATTGATTGATCCATATTATTGTTGTTGTTGTTGATGTTTTTGTTATCATTATTATTTGATTTATTTATTTATTTATTTATACACTGGAATCAGTGAAAGTGAAACTGAGATGACCACTGACTTCACAAAGAGATATCACGCGAGTCGAACTTAACTGAACGATGTTAAACACAGTAGAATAAAACAGTAAGTTAAAAACAAGACATGAACTAGGAGATAAGTGAGAACAAAACCCGCAGGTAAAACAGTGTGCAGTGCTGGGAATAGAAGAAAAGTAAAAAGAGAAAGGAAACAAGGTGAGCGAAAGAAGAATTGCTGATGAAAAGAAAGTGTAAATTAAAACTGAAAAGAAAAAAGAATTCATCATTTATAATGTGATTATTATTATTGTTAAGCACGAATGGTTTTAATGGGTATTGATCGATATTTGTACATATCAACAGTAATTGTCATATTATTTTTTTTTACAAGAGACTCGGACGATTACGTTTTTGAAACCTAAAAGATCTTACAAGGTTAGCTGTTCTAATATGAAAATATTTCCATTAACTAGGGATACTGACTGAACACTAAAATGTTCTTATGTTAATATATATGCATCCTAAAGATCAAAGTGCAAATATATTTATTAATATTTACATAAAAATATTTAACTAACATTATTTTAAAACATTACTGTTAGTTGCAATCATAAGTATTCACGACATTATTTATATATATATACATATAAACATTTATTTTCTCTTTCTTTTTTAGAAACATTTGTGATGAAAATATAAAAATATTCAAATAAAATAAACAGTAATATCATTTTCATACAAATCTCTCTCTCTCTCTCTCTCTCTCTCTCTCTCTCTCTCTCTCTCTCTCTCTCTCTCTCTCTCTCTCTCTCTCTCGCTCTCTCTCTCTACATAAACACAGAATTAACTTAAAATCTGTAATCTTAAACCAACATTCACTTCAAAGACAGACTATTCCTATTTGGTTTAGCTTGAATGGTTCTGTTATGTGCACTTTCCGTTTCAAAACAGTGCACGTCATGATCTTTCACACACTCGTCATGGGACACTGACTGGAACGAGAAATGTAGCTACAAGAAGTTTTAATTTTGCAACCAGTTTCATCTCAGTTCAAGTGTTTACCATCATAGTGAGAAATATAAACACAAACAGAATTACAGACAGACATAAATAAACAAGCATGTTCTGAATAGGCCGACTGTAAGCCATGTTTAACAGAACAGTGACGTCAGTTAATTGATGTGTAGTAAATCAATCAATAATTTAATACGATTTTCAACAATTGCTAAACAAACATCATTAAATGCATGAAACAAACTCTATAAAAGTATTATTTACAAAAATTTAAAACGTAAATGCAATTTGTTTAATACTTTTCATTCTTGCAGTTCATAATTTGAACATAACAATGTGTATAATTCATTATAGGTTCTCATCAAAGTGAATATTGTGAATACATTACAGTACAGAGCACTTTTTTTCTTTTTTTTTCTTTTTTTTGTATTTACAGCACAGTTTGTGCCAGAGAAAGCAACATTAAAAACCCATAACATTCAATTTGTATGAGGCAGTTGAAATGTCGTTTTGAGAAGGACAATACAATGATCACAAGAGAATTAAACTTGCTCTAATTAATTGATGTAATTGATTCAGAGTCTTTAAAGCGTAGATACTGTGAAATTTAAAACATTGTTAGCTTACAGCATCTAGCGATACCATCTTAATTACACGTATTCTAACACGATGTGCAAGTATTTCTTTTTTTCAGTAGCTACGACTTTTCTGATCTTTGATGAAGGTAAGTCTGTATCAATAGATATCCAACATTCTTTCTAAGAATATTTGTTTTCATGTTGTTCAGTGTAATGTAATTTTTCTAAGAATTATATGATAGTTCTTTAAGGGATGTAACTAAGAATATCGTGAAAAAAAAGAATCATTGCTGAGAAATTTTAGACTTTTTATTCTAACCATTTTAGTTCAGAAATTAAAATATTTGTATTATTGTTAAACCATAGACTGATATATTCACATACTTAAGTTAAATATTCTGATAACATTCATTAATCAACTGTCTTGGCAAACTGTATAACATCCGTCAGGAATGAACAGCAGAAACACACTCTGAAGCCGATCTTTGCGATCTCTCCTCCTTCACTCCTTCACCTCTCACAAGACGTAGTTTCAAGTTCCCTTCACAATCATTCACAATCGCTTCTGTTTCATCTCTCTCTCTCTCTCTCTCTCTCTCTCTCTCTCTCTCTCTCTCTCTCTCTCTCTCTCTCTCTCTCTCTCTCTCTCTCTCTCTCTCTCTCTCTCTCTCTCTCTCTCTCTCTCTCTAATACTCAAAACTTTCATATTGTTGATTTTTTATATCATAATTTTTGTTACATTTGCTCTGTGAATAACCGGCACATTCAGGGATCAGTGTTTTCTGTTTTCTCTTTGAGGAAACCCGTCTGATAACTTGGCCCTTGATAAACCGGTAATCCAGAGCTCGACGTTCAAGGTGACGAAGGGAAAGGCGAGCTACGCAGTCGATGGCAACACCGGCACCGACATGGACAGAGACCACTGTGCACACACAGGATGATGGCGACTTCAAAGCTTGGTGGATGGTAGATTTAGAAAACACCTACACTGTAAACACAGTGTCTGTGACCAACAGAAATTTTAAACGTTAGTTCTCTTCACATTTTATAGAAATATTTATACATTTAAAACAAAATGTCTCTTAATAAGTTTGAAAAAACAACAACAACTAACAAACAAATATTAAACACAGAAATATCAGTATGGATAAATGTATGTACATGTGTATGTATGTGCGCATGAATATGCAGATGTGTGTGTTTTTATGTATGCAAATTCGAACAAAAGATTTGCTCAGAATTAGCTGATCCATATTAATCGTTATTAAAAGACAACATCGTTTGTTATTTTGAAATATGATTTTTGTATTGTCTATGAGTTGTTGCTAATCACACTGTCAGTTGTTCTTGCCAGACTGTCTAACAATTAATATTTATTTTATTGTCTACGAATCATTACTACATTTTCAGTCAGTTGTTACTTATTAGACTCTCTGTGAGTTAATATGCATCTCACTATCAATGACAATTAAATTATCTATATTTTATTGTATTACAATGTCAACGCTTTTGTTTAATACATTGTCTATAATTATTCTTTTTGTTAATGTTGTAATTGTTGTTGTTGTTGTTGTTCTTCTTCTTCTTCTTCTTCTTCTTCTTATTATTATTATTATTATTATTATTACAGCGTATAGACTTCATGGCTTTCTTATTGAAATATTTGACACAAACCCAACAAAATGTGACGAAGCTAAATCTACTTTGTGTTACAATCACACTGGAGCAGCTCTAGGAACCTCGGAAACCAGGAACTTCGCGTGTCAAAAGCCGACAAGAGGACGATTTGTCAGAATCCGATTCTGGAAATATCTTCAGCATCTGACTCTGTGTGAAGTTCAAATTTTCGGACTTCAGGAACAAAGTAAAAAAACATTTTTTACTTTTATGTAAATATGAAACAAATATATTTTGAATATTACTTTTTAAATATAATTAAATAATTTAATATTGCTGGTTTTCTGTTGTATTATACAAACAATTAATTTAATTACGTTTCTATATGTTTGCAAAATGCCGTCACACTCTCTCCCTCTCCCTCTCTCTCTCTCTCTCTCTCTCTCTCTCTCTCTCTCTCTCTCTCTCTCTCTCTCTCTCTCTCTCTCTCTCTCTCTCTCTCTCTCTCTCTCTCAATTCGACATCACTGATATCTTATATTAATTTCAGGTTGTGGAAATCCAGCCTACTTTCCACGTGTTAGAAAAACACGACTGATTTCTGACAATTCTTTGATGTCGACAACGCCTCTAATGAAATGTGCACTAAAGTGTTCTGAGAATATCACGTGTCTGGCTTTCAACTTCAACACTCAGACTGAACAGTGTGAACTCATCTTTCATCCACAGTTTGGAAACACAACTGAGAAACTCTCTGAATGGAATTACTACGGATCTGATCTGTGTTAAAAGACAGACAATCAGTAACTGATACTAAACATTTTGTCACGTACAAAGTCTATTTGGAATGTGCTGAAAACTACGAGATTTCTACAACGTATCATGTAATGTGGTTTGTTTACTTTTCACTGTATAAAATTAACATTGGACTCTGACTTTTCACTGTGTTAAACTATATTAAACTAAGAGCGTAGGTAGTTTTTATTGTTTTTTCGTGTGGTTTTTGTTGTTTTTAGTTGTTGTTTTTTTCTTAGATTTCTTCTCTCTGTTGCCTTTTACAGTGAGAAATGTTTCTTGATCTGGCAACTGCAAATGCTCTCGACTCTAAGCACATATAAAAATTGTATTACCTGTGGATCTAATCCTGCACCTTCGCTCTTTTCGTTGTGATAAACTACTTTTAACTAAGACAGTGGGACTTTTTTAGACAGCTTCTACACTTCATGTGTTTCACTGACAACACTTTTATTCATATGGCTGTTTCGTAATTTACGGGATCACGAACAAATAATTATCTGAAAACTGAAATGATTTGCAAAGATGAAAAGTGGAAATATGCTGTATTTAGTTGGGGTTTCCTGTATAACACAAAGTGCTACTGCAATAAACAGTTCCAACTCGGGTGAGAAAAAGTTTGATTTGTTACGTGTTTATATTACCATTAAACTGGTTTGTTTTTGTCTTGTTTTCTGTTTGTTTTTTCTGCTACTTAGACGTATAAGAAAAGTATTTGAAACAATCATAGAAATTAAAACACAACGTTCACACTATTCACAAGTAAGCACACAATAAATTTTAAAACAGGTATTGTTATTTATTTATTTATTGATTGATTGATTTATTTGTTTCTTTCTTTCTTTCTTTCTTTCTTTATTTATATTTATACATTTTAAATTGTTAATTTACCGTTTTCCCATATATGTTAGAAAACAACAGCGTGCGTCCTGTATTTGATTACTTAGAAATAACTGAATCATTGGTGATTTGTGTGTAATTGTTTATCTATTACTGTTGTCTATGTAAACTATCAAGGTAAATAGTTTCAGTGATGATATATATCACTATCTAACCTTTCTAACAGCTTGTGAAATAACCTCTCTCTCTCTCTCTCTCTCTCTCTCTCTCTCTCTCTCTCTCTCTCTCTCTCTCTCTCTCTCTCTCTCTCTCTCTCTCTCTCTCTCTCTCTCTGACATGAATCAATTTTATTTCAGTTCTGCCTCCCTCGCTCTCTGACTCACTCTCTTTGTCTCTTTTTCTCTTTCTCTCTTTCTCTTTTTCGCTTTTAATTTAGAAACTTATTGTCATACTATTGTTATTACATAACTATTATCTCACTACATGTTGTTTATATTGTAGAATATGTCTACATCTTTAAAACAAATATACTGTTAAATAGTTGTGATTTTCTTAACCGAGTAGTCCTTTATTTGAGATTTTTGTTCTGTTAACACAGATCTGAATAAACATACAGTCTTGAGTTCTACATTCGATTACAACAGCAGCCAAATGTACAGTTGATGGAAACACTGGATCTTATTTCTGGACATACTTGAGCCGGGAAAAGAGGATGATAACTCTTGGACATCGTGTAGACTAAAAATAAATAGTATCAGTTAGCATTTAGACAACCGAAATACAAGTGAAATGATGGACTTTATTATCTCCGAGCACATTTTCGCCCACATATTCTAAAAACGACCACTGTTTGATAAGTTTCGTTGTAGATGTTGTCAACAATAAAGTGAAGACGCTTTCTTTACACATAAGTGTCCCAGACTGACAGGTGCACATTTGTTTCAAAGGAAGCATATATGTGGGGAGAGAGAGAGAGAGAGAGAGAGAGAGAGAGAGAGAGAGAGAGAGAGAGAGAGAGAGAGAGAGAGAGAGAGAGAGAGAGAGATATGTGGCCGAGTGCATAAAGCATCCTCACACAAAATCTATACAAGTTCGATGTCGATTACATCTTTACTTTCTCTGCCCACATGACAACATGACAGACAATAGTATAACATTATAAATGATAATATCGTAGTTATACTGCAGAGAACAGGACCAAACGTCTTTCTCCCTTGCCAGATATTCTCTCTTCTCTCTTGAACTCTTTTTCACTGCAGTCACACAGATAACATCTCACACCCCTGACCATATCTGTCCTGGATTCCTTAAGAAAGCATCAGTGAGAGTGTTTACAATATATCAATGTCCCACGTGTCTTGGAAGAATTTCCAAGTACTTTACGTCTAATCAAGGAGAAATAAACATCACATACGTTAACGGTGTCTCTTGAGATTATGCTTGGTGCTTTTAGTTCAGTCCCTCACATATATATCATACCTTTGCATGGGCTGATATATTTTTCATGTATCGACCGTTTCACTGCGATTACTCGAATTGTTGTACATTGGTGTTAAAGGCCCTTGAGCAATAACAAAAATAATGACAATTATTTTTTTATGTCAAATTTATTTTTAAAAAAAGAACAATAATAATAATAAAATACTAAAATTTTTTTAAAAATTAGCCACTCAACCATGTCCGCTGAGATGAAGTGAAGCAAAACAGTCTAGATATTCCTGGTGCCTGAAAGGAATAGATCTGTCATGTACATGTCTCTAGATATTTGTTAATTCAACTGTACATTTAATTATTTACATTCATTTTACGTTTCAGTCGACATTGTCGGACTGGTATTTCAGTAATAATCACACACACGCTGTCTGTGGTGTCACAGCGACTTAGCGAAGTAAAACAAATCAGTCTGTGGGACATCAAGCAATACACGAGAAGTGACTGAAGATCACAGGCGTTTCATGAAAAGGCTGAAATATGACTGCATTGATTCAAGTCTTCCTGTTGACACTTGTATACAGACTTTTTGTCTTAAATATTGATAAAATCACAATCTAAAAACAAACTAGCATACTACTTAATATGAATTATTTAATGGTATAAAGTAATTTAATATTCAACGTATAAGTTTTGATTAATGAACCGTATAGAGTATATGCTTGATAACACTTGAATATTACTAACAAAAGGTGCTGATAATTAATGCTTCTCTGAGTTTTTTTCTTGAGCAAACCACGCAGAATCTGCTATATTATTGATGTAGCGTTTTTCATGCCTGGTTAATTGCAATGGTTCGCTGCTTTATTCTCTGACTGTGTGTTTATATAAGCAAATGGATTAGGACACACGTGGCCATTTTCCATGATTTCTAATATGTTAGTATAAAACACCGTCATTACAGCACCAGATGGCGGTTCACCTCTGATGAGCCCTGCTTCAGCTGCTGACTCGGCTGATTCATTCAAAATTCATGTACACAAAATATCTTAAATGAGAGAAGTGGTGCGTGTTCCTCACACGGCTTCAGCTGACGTGTTGGTTAGAATGGAGACCTCTTGAGGGACGCAGTGATCCTGTCGGAAACCAGGCGTGTCTGTTTCACCTGGGAAAAACGTGCTGGGTTTCCACAACCTGAAATAATTTTCAAAACAGAATGATGTGATATGAGAGAATGAATGTATGCATGACGGCTATACGCACTATTGAATTTGCGTCGTTTCTTTCATGCGTAGATGAATTAAAACTAATGAACGATTGAGCATTTTTTCTTGTGGACAGCAAGACAGAGAAATAGCAATGTTGTCTGAGGAACGAATAAAAGTGTGATGGAAAAATAGACAGAGAGGAACAGTTATTTTTTTTTTTTTTTTTTGCTTTTTATTTCTCACATATTAATAACTCTTATCTATATCTTTGTGTTTGTATTCGGTATGCATCGCGCATTGATCAGTATATCCAACTGATAAAGAAACTCACCTCCTACATTTCTGTTAGTTGAAGTGAACGTGTGGACAGTATCCTATCTTCTGAATCTACCATCCACAGCAGTCAAAGTGATACGTCAGTGCTCAGCCGTCTGTGCTGAACTCGGAGCCACTGTTGCCATCAACTGCATGTTTGGCTGCTGCTTTTGCATGCACCAAGCTAGAACTCATGACTGCGGGTTTATTGAGAGCGATGTTAATAGAGCAATCATCTGAAAAACGAAAGTGAATAACCTTTAATATCCATATCTTTTCCTTGATATTTATATAAATATAATGTTGTATACTTACTTTCAGAAGCAGTCATATAAGTCAAAGGTATGAAAAGGACGAAGTATTTCCACATCGCATGTTTACGTCTTGTTTTAGAGCTGTGAGTGCTCCAAACTAAGCAATCTCTAGCACTGTTCTGGTTGCAGTCTTAGCGAAACACTACATTTGTGAGAGTTGTCTGGATAAAGTTTCCCATTCATTAATAACATGTAAGGCTGATCTCTGAGGACTGTTCGTATTAACTGGACAACTTGTAACAGTTTTACTGTTGGTCATAACTGAGTAGTGTCCTAGGTAACACCAATTACATGAACAACAATCTCGATAGACTGTTTCCATTGTTACAAGATTATCGATTATAATATACATTCCTGAACTGTTTGTTATTTTATACGTATTATATAATTATCAAAATATCCTCTAATGAAAACAAATAACAAAAAGTAATAAAACAATGTATTTTTTGATGAATTTATTCATGTTTAGCGTGAACAATTTCTACACTTTAAAAAGTTCTTTGGAACGACTTCATTTATTTATCTTCCAGTACTATTTGTTTTACCTACGTCAACAGCTGCATAATTTATAGTATTTGTATCGTCTGAATCAGCCTGTTTTTGTACTAACTGAACAAACTGTAACAATTTCAGTTTTTGTCATAAAGGGGATTGTTTACACATGAAAGATATATCTGAACAATATCCTCATTCAATAATAACATTAAATACATAGACACCGGTCTCTGAGGACTGTGTTGTTAAAACAAAACTATTGATTTCAAATACAGGCCTCAACCATTTAAAAATAATAAAAAGTGTTACTAAAACGTCATTTTCTGATGAGTCCATTCATGTCTAGCTTTCAGAATTTCTACATTTGAAAGACTTAGAACGATTTTTTTTATTTAGCTTTCATTAGTATTTGTAATTTATAGTATTATCTAGTATTGTTTGTAATACCTCTCTGAATAACATAACATAATTTTAAGTATTAGCTAGTACTGTTTGTAATACCTCGCTAAATAACATAATTTATAGTATTAGCTAGTACTGTTTCTTATTTTCTAGTCTCATTCTTTTCTTTGGCCTAAAAACAAATCCTTTGTCGCTGATTTTGTTCTTGACATAAAACATTAGAAGACTGTAAGATACTGGGAAACTTCCCTAAAAATAAATTTTCCCTGTACTAAATAATTATTGTAATTGTTCATTTTTTTTCTTTTGGAGTTGACAGTCAATTTTTAGGAAAAGCAAATAAGATCTATGAATTCTCTTTCTAAAGTTTCATTTTTGAATCTATATTTTATCTGTAGCTGAACCAAAAACAAATAAGCAAAATTCAAATCAAGCGATGCTGTAAAAAATTATGATAATAATTCTAAGATTTACACTGTTACACAAAAAAGAAAAATACGCTGAAAACTTCAGTGGGTACATTCGCTGTTCAATAAACGTATGTACAAATATCTAAGTATTGTCTTTAACTTTCACTTTAAAACTAAAGTATTTACAACTGATTTTTGTAAATCCATTATATCAATAAAATTAATTAAGCTTCAAAACGAAGAAGCAAAACGAATTCTTTTTGAAAACAAGCTGAAACAGAATTATGTGCAAATAGTGATATTATTTTTTCATTTCTCAAATCAAATTGTTTTCGAAGTGAAGAAAAGTTAATTCTGTTGTATTTGTGTGTTGTTTGTTCCTAAACATCACTGTCTCCTAGAAGAAGAAGACGATGATAATGATGATGATGAAAAGCATAAAAAATCTTAGTGAATAGTAATCTTAGAAAGCGATTAGTTTGATGCTGCTGATGATGATGATGATAGTAGATTAATTGGTTATAATTTCATGAAGGTGAAGGCAATAATTAATCAAGAAATAAAAATTAAATAGATAAACACTTTATTACGTTAATACACAAACGAACATAGTGTAAGATATAGAATGACACACGTTAACAAACATTATTTAAGAAAATATTAAATTTTAAACAGTGTTCACAATAAATGATTTTAGTATAAACTGAGTTAATAATAAAAAAAACTGAAGCTTAAACTTGGTTGATAATACACGAATTCAGGTACAAATATATGTTTGTAATAAAAGTTTATTGAAAATAAGCCTATACAACTACAGAACTCAGTAATTCCTAAAACCATTGAAATGTAAACAATACAGATTAATCTACTCAAATATAAAGTTTCTTGACAATAAAAACATATTGAAGTATAGACTACGTTTACGACAAAAATAATGAATAATAATGATGAACGTGTAGAAATATAAATATGTCGATAATAAATGTGTTATAATGTAAACTTTGTTTATGCAATAACAGAGAAAACAAAATAATAATAACGGCCACACAATTAATTGATACCGAATAAATTCCCCAAAACTGAATTGTCTTAGTACTGAAATAATCACCGTAATAACAGTCGGCGTTTGAACTTATTTAATTTTGAGCGAAAGCTAATAAACTATAGGAATTCATTTTCTAAACTTTTGATCACACATTTTCAATCAACAATGATTTATTTAGTCTAAGCAATCAAAGTATGTAATTGTACATAATTATATCATTTTATGATTCTCAGTATCTATACGTTAGCAGTATTATTTACAAATGAATTTTACATTTTTCTGAAAACCATTAAAAAAATCAACTTTCTTTTTCCTTTTCAACAAACGAACTTTAGTTTATAACAAGCAACTGAAAACCAGTCACCTAAACATAAAGTATTTGTTTTTATTTCCCATTGTCCGTTTTAGCACAGATCATTTCCGTAGTATTTCCACTGAGAATGTTCCTCGGTGCTCAAGGCAAACTGTGGATGAAAGATGAGTTCACACTGTTCAGCTTTCTCTGTTGAAGTTGAAAGCCAGACAGGTCACATTTCTGATACATGACAAAGAACAGTCCATAAACGTATTGGTCGAAATCGAGGAGTTTTCAGAAATCAGTCGTTTGTTTTTCACCCTGGGAAACCGTCCAGTTTTGCCACAAGCTAAAGTAATGAAAATACGAAAATAATGTTCTGTATTAATCAAAAGAGCGAGAACGTGAGAGACACAGAGATATAGAAAGACACAGACACACACGTACATTTATATATACAGATAAACAGCCCTATACTTCTCGTTTTTTATTCAAAATTTAAAACACAAAAGCCAGATCCTGTATTTTATGTAGGTGAAATAAATAATTTATTCTTACCATTGTTTCGTATTCCGAAAACCTGAACCTCGCACAAGGTCAGATATATAGCAGCTTTCCAATTTCTAATTCTTATAAATCGACCTCGAGTTGGTTTCTCACAAGCGATGTACCAGGTTTCTGACAATCCTATCGCCGGTCCAGTGTTGTTGTAACACACAGTACGTTTTTCTGATAAACATTTACTTGGGTTCTTCTCAGATATTTCAATGACAAAATAGTGAAGATTATCTGCTGTAAAAAAACAAAAAAAAAATCAATATAGACATTTTAAATAGATCGATAGATAGATAAATGAATGAATGAATGAATGAATAAATAAATAAATAATTTAAGTACAAAGACAAAGATTTACCATTTAAGCAAGCTAATAGTTTAAAGTAAAATTTAGATAAGTTTTTTAAATAAATAACTGAATAATTATGATTTGTAATAGTAATAGTAATAATAATAGTAATAGTAATAATAATAATAATAATAATAATAACAATAATAATAACAATAATGATAATAATAAAAACAAGGACATCAACAACAACAATAATAAATGCAGCAAACGAATCCAAACTGGAAAATGAGAATAATATTTTTTATCAAAAATGATTATGATGAAAAATATCAAAATAATGTTATGCTGTCTGATTATTGTTTTGTCTTTATTAGATAGAAAAAACCTACCACCAGCATCTCTGTTAGTCAAAGCCACTGTGTGGATAGTGTAAGATTCTTCTAAGTCTACGAGCCACCAAGGATACTTGTCTCCATCATCGGAAACAAAACAACCGGCTTTGACGACATTTGTCCCAAAATTGGCATCGACTGCAAATTTCGGATCCTTATACTGAGGGCTACCATAAGAACTCGCGGTTGCTGGTTTCATGAGAGCGATATTTGTAGTCACATCTTCTGAAATTTAGAACTTTTCAATATTCATTCACTTTAATTATACTTGTTTGAAATATTATAAATGTTTATGTTTTATACAAACTCGGTGTATAGAATTTCAGTCCTGACATATAGTGAATGTAAACTGATTGAGGATTTAAAATGTAAAAAAGAAATATAAGGAAAATGTAAGAGACAGCAAGAAACGAAGGAAAGAAAATTAAAAAAAAGACAATTAATAAAAATAAAACGTGAGAATATTGATTTAATAGAATTGAGACGGAAAATCTAAATTCTTACCTTCAGAACCAGTGATGAAAATGATCGCTGAGGAAAAGATGAAGACGTATTTGTACATTGTGGTAGAATACTATAATTACGTCTTGTTCAGATCTCTGTATACTCCAAACTGAACAACCTCTAACATATTGTATTTCTAGTGTGAAAGGTTTTATACACTTGAAAGACTTGTTTCAAAAACCTTTTCATTGATTAGAAACAACAAATCCCTTGTCACTTATTTGTCTCGGAAAATAACTGGTCTGTTTGAAGTATTCTCTTGAGATTTCACACTCAGACTCTAAACTCAGTCTATTTTGTCGTTAAACATTCATAAACTGAAAGGTATTCAATAACTTACATTAAAATGAATTCTCTCAATATTAAATTAATAATTATAAATTATAAAAAAAATATATAATAAACATTATCTCAAATATTCAAGTGATAACTATTTATTCGGATTGATCCTTCCGCCAAAATTAATTAAAATAATTATTAGCGGTAGGTTCTAAATTTTCAGCTGACATACAAGCGAAATTTCCTCAAAAAAGAAAGAAAGTAAAACAAAGATCAGTTTGTTCTAATTTCATTTTTAAGTCATACATTTTAGTTAATGAACGAATTAAAAACAAAACGTTCTTCTATATCACTTAATTTAGTTATATTTATTAGAATAAATTAGGACAGCAGTAGTATTTTCAATTCATTTCTACATTATCTGAAATCGATTAAATCAATAAAATGTATTAATTATTTCTTTTGAGAAAGAAACTTTTGTTTGTAAGTAGCAACTGAAACACAAAACTAAACTAGAATTATACTGAAATATTTATATGCTGTTCCAAGTTCCAACTTTGTTTTGCTGAAAAACATTTTTGTTCTCTAAACGAAAAGAAAGATAATTCCTTGACTATACATTTTTAAAATTTAAGAATTAAAAACAAATCCCTTGACAGTGATTTTGTCTTTGACACAAAAGAACAGATTCCAATGTACTCGAGAACTAAATTTGCTTTGTAATAAATAATTATAATAGTCGTTCAGAATTGGAGTCTACAATAAGTTTTAAAATTTATGAATTCACTTTCTGAAGATTAATCTGCCATTTTCACTCAATGTCAATTAAACAATCAAAATACGCGTTTGATCTGTAGATGAAACAAAGACAAACATTCAGAATTAAAATCAATCCTTACAAGTTACGAATAATAATAATAATTAGTCTTAGACTCTGATACTCACAGAAAATGGCTGTACGAACATGAAAACTGCTGAGAACTTTAATGGGTCAATTTTTACCACACTTTTCCATGTCTCTTGTAATTTCAGAAATTTCAGTGCAGAACGAAATCTAACTCTTCACACTAAATAATTTGAGTTTTATTTTGATGAGCATGATGCGAACAGTAAATGACTTTTCTATTTCACATTAATTTGGATATTCTTTTACCATTTGAAAATAAAAAATGATTAGTTCAAATGTTCAGGTGTCACCAGCGAATTGCTCTAATCCAGCCACCAAAATTAATTAAAATAATTATTAGCTGAGGATTCTGAATTTCCTTCTGATATACAAGAGAAAAAAATGAAAGATAAATTTGATAAATTCCACGTATAACGTCATAAACCTAGACGAAGGACGAATGAATAGCAGTTGGCTTTTGGACTTATTTAATTTTGAGCGAAAGCTAATAAACTATTGGAAAAATACTTTCTAGACATTTATCTCAAATTTTCAATCAAAAACGATTTGTTTAGTCTAATGAATCATAGTATGTAATTATACACAGTTATAACATGTGATGATTCTGAATATCTATACCTTAGCAGAATTATCAATATAACTCAAATCAATCGATACTACTGTATTCTTTAGTAAAAACTAACGATAATAATTCTAAATTTACACTGTTACACAAAGATAAAAACTGTGCTGAAAACTTTAATGGGTACATTCGCTGTTCAATAAACGCATGTACAAATATGTAAATATTGTCTTTAAATTTCACTTTAAAACTAAAGTATTTACGACTGACTTTTGCAAATATATTATATCAATAAAATTAATTAAGCTTTAAAACGAAGAAGCAAAACGTATTCTGTTTTAGCCAGCACCTGAAATAGAATTATGTGCAAATATTGATATTATTTTTTCATTTCTCAAATCAAATTGTTTTCGAAGTGAAGAAAAGTTAATTCCGTTGTATTCCTGTGTTGTTTGACATTTCTGTCTGCTAGAAGAAGATGATGATAATGATGACGAAGAGCATAACAAAAATCATACTGAACAGCAGCAATGGCAGTAATCTTAGTAAGCGGTTACTTTGATGGTGATGACGATGATGATGATGACAGTAGATTAATTGGTTGTAATTTCATGATGGTGAAGACAATAAAGACATAAAAATAAAAGAGATTAAAACTTTATTACGTTAATACACAAAACAACATAGTGTAAGATACAGAATGACACGCATTAACAAAAATTATTTTTAAAAATATTAAATTTAAAACAGTTTTCACAGTAAACAATTTAAATTATAAACTGAGTTAATAATAAAAACACTGAAGTATAAACTAGTCTGATAATACACGAATTGAGATATAAACGTATGTTCGTAACAAAACTATATAGAAAATAGCGTATTCATCTACAGAACTCCGTAATTACTAAAACCATTGAAATGTAAACAGTGCTGATGAATCTACTCAAATATAAAGCTTCTTGACAATAAAAACATATTGAAGTGTAGATTACGTTTACGACAAAAATAATGAATAATAATGATGAATGTGTAGAAATATAAAGATGTCGATAATAAATGTGTTATAATGTAAACTTTGTGTATGCAATGGAAGTGAAAAAAATAGTAATAAAGGCCAAACAATTACTTTTTAGTAAATAGTACTGATGCTGCCACTACTACTACTATTACTACTACTACTAAAACAATAATAATAATAATAATAATAATAATAATAGTAATAACAATAATAATAATAATAGTAATAACAATAGTAATAATAATAATAATAATGAATTTTTTATGAATAAATAAATAAATAAATTATATAATAAGTAACATATATAGTCAGATATACAGCTATAATATTCACATTAAAGATTAAATCAAAATGGGTAAAAGAGGGTACAGTCTAAACAATAACACGTAAATATTATTTCAATACTGATAATCATTTGAGTGTATCAATATATATATACAAATATGTGTGTTTGTATGTGATGGTGCATATGTGTATGTATTTACCTGTGTATGTGCTTGTATTTACCTGTTTATGTTCTTGTGTTTCTGTGTGTATGTGTGTCTGTATGTATACAACGTGTGTGTGTGTGTGCGGGTAGGTAAAATGTGTCAATGTTTCTAGGTTGTAGCTTTTCTTCAGATAATCTTTTATGCACAAAGACAAGGAAAAACAGAAATGATGTTAAAAAGTTATGTAGTTAGATTATTATGGTATGTACCATAATTCAACTTCTGAAAACGTCAGTTAGAGGTTTTCGTGCTATCTGTATAGTAATATTTCTCATTATTATGAACTATATTGTGTATTATGACATCTCTTCGATCAAACACTTGATATAACAAAAACCAATAATCAGCACTACTGAACAACCTGTAACATGCTGTATTTCTAGTCTTAACGGTTTTATACATTTGATAGACTTGTTTGAAAACATCTTCTTATTGATTAGTAACAACAAATCCCTTGTCACTGATTTTAAAAGATCTCCATAAACGACTGTTCTATTTGAAGTATTCTTTTAACATGTTAAACTAAAACGCTACCACTGAAATTATTTCGTTTACAGAAACATTAAGAGGTTCGTAGATACCCAATAAATTCCCCAAAACTGACTTTTCTGTGAACTGAAATAATCACTCTAATAGCAGTCGGCTTTTGGACTTATTTAATTTTGAGCGAAAGCTAATAAATTATAGGGTAAACACTTTCTAAACATTTATCTCAAACCTAAACATAAAGTATTTGTTTTTATTTCCCATTGTCCGTTTTAACACAGATCATTTCCGTAGTATTTCCACTGAGAATGTTCCTCGGTGCTCAAGGCAAACTGTGGATGAAAGATGAGTTCACACTGTTCAGTTTCTCTGTTGAAGTTGAAAGCCAGACAGGTCACATTTCTGATACATGACAAAGAACAGTCCATAAATGTATTGGTCGAAATCGAGGAGTTTTCAGAAATCAGTCGTTTGTTTTTCACCCTGGGAAACCGTCCAGTTTTGCCACAAGCTAAAGTAATAAAAATACGAAAATAATGTTCTGTGTTAATCACAAGATTGAGAAAGTGAGAGACACACAGACAGAGAAAGACACAGACACACACACACATTTATATATACAGAGAAACAGCCCTATATTGCTTGTTTTTGATTCGACGCAAAATTTAAAACACAAAAGCCTGATCCAGTATTTTATGTAGGTGAAATAAATAATTTATTCTTACCATTGTTTCGTATTCCGAAAACCTGAACCTCGCACAAGGTCAGATATAGAGATCTTTCCCAGTTTCTAATTCTTACGAATCGACCTCGAGTTGGTTTCTCACAAGTGAAGTTCCTGGTTTCTGATATATTTAGCGCCGATCCAGTGTTGTTGTAACACACAGTAAGTTTTTCTGATAAACATTTACTTGGGTTCTTCTCAGATATTTCAATAATGAAATAGTGAAGACGGTGTACTGTGACAAAAAAGATTTAAAAAATAAAATAGATAAATATAAAAAAATAAATAAATAATTAAGTAAAACATTTTTATATAAATATATAAATAAATAAGTACTAATAATTAAATAACCAACATTTATATCTAAAATAAAAACAACACAACATCAACAAGAACACCAGAAACAACGACAATAATAATAAATGCAACCAAGAAGGAAAATAATAATAATGGTAATTTTATCAAAAATGATGATGATGAAACATGTCAGATATTTTTTTTCTCAGTATTCAATAAAAAAACTTACAATATGCATCCCTGCTGGTCAAAGCAACAGTGTTGATAACATAAGCGTCTTCTAAATCTACGAGCCACCAAGGATTGTAGTCTTTTGAGGCGGAAACAAAACAACCGGCCTTAGGAAAAGTTGTGCCAAGGTTGCCATCGACAGCGTACCTCGGATGAGCCTTTTCCGCTGGGTAGACTGTTGAAGACATTGCTGGTTTGTTGAGAGCGATATTTGTAGAAAGATTGTCTGGGAAAAAAATAGGTGTTCGTTCCTCATTCATTATCATTATAATAAATGTTTGAGATATTAAGAATGTTTTATAATGTTTCATACACACATCGATATATAGAAAATAGAAAACAACAATAAAATGAACGTTATTTAATTAAGCATTAAAAACGTAAAGGACAAAATTTTTTAAAAAAAAAAATTAAGAAAACAGGAAACAGGAAAACGGAGAAGAAAACGAAAACCAAAAGTTCAACCATGACAGCAAAATAAATGTTAATTATTCGAGCACTTAACATGTAAATATAACTAAAACAAAAACAAGACAAATGAAAATGTCAATTAGAAAAAGTCAGGATTTCGATATAAATTAATTAAGATGACAAAATAATTTTAAAAAATACTTACCTTCAGAGCTAGTGATGAAAAGGATCGCTGAGAAAAAGAAGAAGTATTTGTACATTGTACAAGAATACTATAATTACGTCTTGTTCATATCTCTGCATACTCCAAACTGAACAAGCTGCAACATATTGTATTTCCAGACTTAACGGTTTCCAACACTTTGAAAACATCTTCGCATTGATTAGTAACAACAAATCCCTTTGTCTCGGAAAATAACTATTCATTCTGAAGTATTCTCTTGAGAAATTGAAACTTAACGGTTGTTAACATAAAGCATTAAGAGACTTTGAAAAATTATCTTCGCATTGATTAGAATAACAATCAAAAAATTTTGTCTCGAAAAATAACTTTTATTCATTCTAATGAATGACGTCTCTTGAGAAATGGAACAGGTGTGTGCAAAAAAAAAATACTAAATGTATAAATGGATGTGTATTAATTATTTAAATATAATGATAATGTGTCTGAATTTCGTATATATAGGTGTGTGTGTGTGTGTGTGTGTGTGTGTGTTTGTGTGTTTGTGTGTGTGTGTGTGTGTGTGTGTGTTTGTGTTTTGATGTAATCGTATATGACTTTGCACTGATATTTACAACAGGTTTTTACACTTTTTTTAAATCGATTAAATCAATAAAATGTATTTATCAACAAACGGAATATTGTTTATAACCAGGAACTGAAGCCATCTAAGATAGAATTATGCTGAAATATTTATATGTTTTTCCAAGAGCAAAAAAACTGCCTTTAAGCGAAAAGAGATAATTATTAATTTTTGAAACACGATCTGATAAAAGAATTATCAACCGATATTAGTCTCTTCAGTGATAATTATTTTTATTCATTCTTGAGAAATGGAATAGGTGTGTGCGAGAGACTGATATTTACAACAGGTTTTACACTTTTTAAATCGATTAAATCAATAAAATGTATTTATCAACAAACGGAATATTGTTTATAACCAGGAACTGAAGCCATCTAAGATAGAATTATGCTGAAATATTTATATGTTTTTCCAAGTGCAAAAAAACTGCCTTTAAGCGAAAAGACATAATTATTAATTTTTGAAACACGATCTGATAAAAGAATTATCAACCGATATTAGTCTCTTCAGTGATAATTATTTTTATTAAGAGAGAGAGACAGAGAGACAGAGAGAGAGAGAGAGAGAGAGAGAGAGAGAGAGAGAGAGAGAGAGAGAGAGAGAGAGAGAGAGAGAGAGAGAGAGAGAATGGATGTGAACTCTATTAAATGCCAATATTTTACCAATTTAAGTCCACTGTTAAAATATTTCTCCATTACAGCTGTGTTCAATGGTCACTGACGGATACAGAACTACTTAACTGATGAGAAACAGAACTAGTTTAAATTAAAGATGAGAAACACTTCAGTTCACTGATGTTTAAAAATATGAGTTATCTAAGAAGTTCACTGCTGTTAGGTTTATAATTAAATATGAGTTATCTAAGACACTGCTGTTAGGTTTATAATTAAAGACGAGTTCTCTAAGTTTACTTCAGTTCACTGCTGTTAGGTTTATAATTAAAGACGAGTTGTCTAAGTTTACTTCAGTTCACTGCTGTTAGGTTTATAATTAAATATGAGTTATCTAAGTTTACTTCAGTTCACTGCTGTTAGGTTTATAATTAAAGACGAGTTGTCTAAGTTTACTTCAGTTCACTGCTGTTAGGTTTATAATTAAATATGAGTTGTCTAAGTTTACTTCAGTTCACTGCTGTTAGGTTTATAATTAAATATGAGTTGTCTAAGTTTACTTCAGTTCACTGCTGTTAGGTTTATAATTAAATATGTTCACTGCTGTAATTAAAGACGGTTTAGGTTTATAATTAAATATGAGTTGTCTAAGTTTACTTCAGTTCACTGCTGTTAGGTTTATAATTAAATATGAGTTGTCTAAGTTTACTTCAGTTCACTGCTGTTAGGTTTATAATTAAAGACGAGTTGTCTAAGTTTACTTCAGTTCACTGCTGTTAGGTTTATAATTAAATATGAGTTGTCTAAGTTTACTTCAGTTCACTGCTGTTAGGTTTATAATTAAAGACGAGTTGTCTAAGTTTACTTCAGTTCACTGCTGTTAGAGAAATTTCCTAAAACAGTAAACATAAAATACGTTGTTTTAAACTAAACTAATTTTCTATAAATTAATTAACAGATCAGCAAGCAATTTATCCATCTATTATTCTTTCCATGTATCTGATTTATTACAGTAATAAAGTATTCAAACGTCAATTTATTTGATTCCTTTCCTCAGTTTTTGAATTAAGAAATTTACATATTACAGACATAAATACACAGACATATATACAAATACACAAACATGCACATATATACACACAGATAGCCACATATATTCATGCACACATCCGAGGAGACTCGAACGTACGACACCTGACCGCCCGCGCTCAGTAGGCAGACGACGATATCACGCAGACATCAGAATTGTCACGTGTACGTTGAATATTAAAATTAATTTACGTCTTTGTTGAGAATGAAAGGAATCATATGTAAAGAACGTCACTAACAAATAAATAAAAATACAAAACCAAATATTTTTCATAAAAGCTTTAATAAGTCAACAGAAGACAAACACATTGTAGTATAACAAACAGGGAAACGTTCAGAATACTGATAACATAGTAAGTGAAATTAGCTGTCAGATCGTCAGTAAAGAATCAGTCTATGACTAATTAAACCTAAGCAAAGTGAGAAGAAAGGTAACTGGTGCATTGATTTTACACATACTGAATCGAAGAAATCATCATCAAATGAAATACTGAATATGAATGCAGATAAATATAAAAAGTAAAATTAAGTATACGCATACATTAAAATGCAGAAAAGTACAAGAAGTAAAATTAAATAAACGTACAATTAAAAAGAAGATTAAAAACAGCCCACTTGTTAACATGCTTGCGTTCATGTGAGGACACAATGTGTATGACTGTGTGAGTCCACATATGACTGCGAGTATTAGTTTGAGTATTTGTCAGTGTTAGTCTCTGTTTCTACGTGTATATCTCAATTTCCATATGTGTGTCTCAGTTTCTATGTGTTTTTTAGTATGTGTCTATACATTAGTGTGCATGTTTGTGCTTTTATGAGTGTGAATCTGTCTGTTTTTGTGTCTTTCTGATGTTTATGCTACAAGGATAAAATAATGTTTCACATGTTTTAAAATATTTGTTATCTGACAACAGGAACGCTAGAAAACAATCTGTTAATTAAACATAGAATCATATTATGATGACTGGATTTATAAATAGTATTATTACAGTGATATATCAAAACATGTTAAATATTAGACTGAAGCCACTTACCAATGAAAACAAGGGCTTGACAAGACAACTAGTAGCATTCCGTGCACTCGGGTGTCTTAATTTACATAATTTTAATAAAAATTATGTACCTATATATATATATATAACACCAACCTCTTTATGATTTTATCATTAGCTGTAACATTTACCTCATGTTAATTTTCATTCGTTCATTTTAACACAGATCACATCCGTAGTAATTCCATTCAGAGATTTTCTCAGTTGTGTTTCCAAACTGTGGATGAAAGATGAGTTCACACTGTTCAGTCTGAGTGTTGAAGTTGAAAGCCAAACAGGTGATACTCTCAGAACACTTCATTGGACATTTCATTAGAGGCGTTGTCAGTATCACAGAATTACCAGAAATCAGTCGTGTTTGCTCAACTAGGTGGTAACGTGCAGGTTTTCCACAGCCTGAAATAATCACACATCTCTTTAACATCGTCGCATGATAACGATAGATTCTGTGAGACATTTTCGTTTATAATCATTGTCGTTGTAGTAACTATTATTATAATTATTATTGTCTTCATCATCGTGACTTTTACCACAATCATCATCATCATCGTCGTCATTATTAATGGTTGTGGTGGTGTTGGTGTCGTTATTATTACACATGTATCAGAGTTTGATTTGTGTTATTGTTCCTATTTACTATTACTGCTATAACTACTATTACTACTACTACTATTTTTGATAATATTATTTCAATGATAACAACACATTTGTTTTCTTATTATTTTCGTTATAGTTATTATTAGTAGAACTACTACTACTACCATAATTAATATTATTATTATTATTATTATTATTAATGAGAAGAGGTAAAAGATGTGTACAGCAGATAGTCAAAGTCTGAAACAGACAAACACAAACTACAGAATTGGTTTGTCAAAGCGTTTTTCTTCTACTTACTATTTTCAAGGACGCCAAAAACCTGAGCTTCACAGATGGTGATAGGATCTACGTTGCTGTTCCACAGTTTAATTCTCAGAAATCGACCTGCTGTTGGCTTGTCACATGTAAAGTTCCTTGTTTCTGAGATCCCTAGTGTCCCTGTGGTATCATTGTGACACAAACTAGATTTGATGTTGTCGCAGTTTATAGGATTTTTCTCAAACATTTCAATGACAAAATAATGAAGTCTTTCGGCTGAAATAATAAAAGCAATAATAAGAAGATCAACAACAACAACAACAACAACAATAATAATAATAATGGTAGTAGTAGTAGTAGTAGTAGTAGTAGTAGTAGTAGTAGTAGTAGTAGTAGTAGTAGTGGAAGTTGTAGTAAAGATAATAGCGGCATTCATAATAGAAGGACCAGCAGAAGTAGTAGTAGTAGTAGTAGTAGTAGTAGTAGTAGTAGTAATAGTAGTAGTAGTAGTAGTAGTGGAAGTTGTAGTAAAGATAATAGCGGCATTCATAATAGAAGGACCAGCAGAAGCAGCAGTAATAGTAGTAGTAGTAGTAGTAGTAGTAGTAGTAGTAGTAGTAGTAGTAGTAGTAGTAGTAGTAGTAGTAGTAGTAGTAGTAGTAGTAGTAGTAGTAGTAGTAACTAAACACGTTGGAGAACCTGTATCAGACATTTTGAAATTGGAAAAGCTCCGAGCAGCAGGATTAGTGATACAGGTGGAAGTGTTTCGGATTTCAGAATCTTTCGGAACATATTACCTAAAAATAGGATCTAAGTGTAAATATCTTATTCCTTTCATATTTTATGCAGATCGCTTCCAGGATGTTTTCTTATACAATACTATTCAACATTCTGTTCGTAAAATAGAGTTTTTACATGCAGCATGCTGCTCGGTGTTTCTGTATTTCGTACAAGAGATCCTCAAGCTGCACCTTTCAGTTTCTGGATATATAAATTGTATTTTATGCAGAAAATAATTAAAATATTATAGCAAACTTTATATCAGGGATTAATTGTATAAACTGTATAGAAAATATAAGTGGAAATCGTATTTAAAACAGAAGCTATTCTCCTTATATTCCGAAATCCGAAATATACTTCCGTCACAAACATTCTTGATAAAGGATTATCAACCTGTAGCACAGTACTAGTAGAACAGTATAGTATTGTAAAAGCAGTACAGTAGCACAATATTATAAGACGTTGTATAGTATAAGTAACAGTAATAGTACTGATGTAGTAGTATAGGTGTAGGAATAGTAGTAGTTGTTGTTGTAATTGTTGTTGTTCTTGATGTTCTAATGCAAAACATAACAGAACTTGTAAATTACTGTTAATGGTTCTGTATTGTGAATCAGTATATAAATAATATTCATGTTCCTCTATTTACTATAACCCGATAGATTCCAAAAAACAAAAAATCTTCACTACACTAACGTAACATATCTCTGTTGGTCAAAGCAACGGCGTGTACGAGGTACGTGTCTTCTAAATCTACCATCCACCAAGACGGCATCACTTCTCTCTCCGAGTGTGCACAGTAATCATTGTCTAAGCTGGATCCAATGTGGCCGTCAACTGCGAACTTCGCGTATCCCCTCCAGTTGTTCGGTATTCTGGAGTTCATAATGGCCGGTTTGTTCAGAGCGATGTTAACAGACAAAGAGCCTGAAACGAAATACACTCACATCATTCGCATAAAGAAATAAATAAAATAGCTGTGGCAGTATCGTAATTATCAAATGGCTTAGGGAGTAGAGTGGAAAGACAGAGAGAAAGACGCAGTGATAGACAGACAGACAAACAGAGAGATACACATCACACAGACATATAGAGAGATATATATATCGATAGATAGATAGATAGGCAGACATGCATACAGACAGACAGGCAGGCAGGCAGACTAATAGATAGATAGATAGACAGACAGACAGAGACAGACAGACAGATAGATAAAAACAGATGAGAGAGACAGGTACAGAGAGATAAATAAAAAAAAGACAGAAAGACAAAGATAGAGATGGAAATAAAAACAGATAGAAAGGCGGAGAAACAGGGAAGGTGAGAGAGAGAGAGAGAGAGAGAGAGAGAGAGAGAGAGAGAGAGAGAGAGAGAGAGAGAGAGAGAGAGAGAGAGAGAGAGAGAGAGAGAGAGAGAGAGAGAGAGAGAGAGAGAGAGAGAGAGAGAGAGAGCAATTTACCTTTAGATCTGATATAAAATATTACGGCTATCAAAAAAATAAAGTATTTCTCCATGAATGTCGTTAATAGAGCTAGTACTATATAACAGAGTTAGTATTAAATAAGAGCGTTGTTTTCCAGTCGCTCTGAGCTGCAAACTGAACAATATTTTAGTATTTCACGTTTTTCTACGCAAACGTGTCCTATGAATTAACCAGGTTAATTATTTATAAGTTATTTAGCACTTTTCCATACAAAAACATGAATATGATACTTCAGTTTCACTTCCTAAAGAAAAGAATTAATGAAACGTTGATTAATTTGAAGCGAGTTGTCTGTCTCTACGATTGATTTCTGCATGTGTATTTGCATCCGAAGTATGATTCATTTAATCAATGTTGAAAAGGTGATAAAAGTTGGATTACCGAGTGTATGTTTCGTAGTTTGTTAGTATTTTTATTATTATTTTAGTCCGCCTGTTTGTTTGTAAACTATTGTATTACACAGGAATACTTGTTATGGGCTATGAATAGCCTTTGAATATACTGAATAAAATAAAGTAATGAAACAAAACAGTTATCTTGATCACGTAGCAAAAGCACGAAGAAGAGCTGTAGTCGTCCTAAATACATTACACATTCTAACAGCAGACCTTTAGCAGTGATAATGATGATGATGATGATAATTATGATAATGATGATGATGATGATAATTATGATAATGATGATGACGACGGAAATGACGACACTATATAATCTACGTCTGACTAGTAGAAAGTTTTTTTAATTATTATTTATTTATTCACTTATGTTGAGCTTTCTACATTATCTACGTACAAGAAAGAAAAATAATAAGTTAATAGTTTCACAATGTGTGTGTAGTCTTATTTTACTTTTTTATTAGTAGGAGTGTTTCACACGACAGCTAATTTAATCTGTTTGAAATTGTCACCCTTCATTCACTGTGACTGAATACTATCAAACATCAAAGGTTTCGTTTTATATTGCCATAGCGTCCTTAATTTACGTAACTAGCAGTAAAATAAAACATAAATAATTGATCTAAACATTTAGTACGAACAGCTAAAATAAATAAAGACTGACCTATTTACTCTTGCACTTTTATAAGTTGCATACAATCCAAACTGACCATAGAAGAAATAATTGTTATTAAACGTGTAAATGATGGAAAATACGTGTGTGACCCAACACATCGAAACAGGTCTTAAGTCTCAAAACCGTCAAACGTGGAGTAATAAAAATAAAATGTTTCATTCTGAATTTTGCTAACGATGTCTGTATGTATGGATGTGAGTATGTCTGTGTATGCATATGCATATAGAAGTTGTAATTACAATCCATATGTATATATTCATATGTATAAACCTTTTGATTTGAAATACCTGAAACAACAACAGTAAGAAGAAGAAAAAGAAATCAAAAAATGAAATAGTAATAGGTAACAAAATCAGACTGATTTCAGTAGATTTAAAAAGTCGTTAGCATGCATTACATTAGCGTACACATATTTAATAATATAGACATACATGTATTTATGGATGTATGAATGAAGGTACGTACGTATATGTATGAGTATTCCTATGTATGTTTCAGTGTATGTGTGTACGTGTGCGTCTGTGTGGTTGTGTGGTGTTTATGTGTTTTTAGTTTCCTTCAGGTGAATCACGTAGTCATAGCTGTGAAGAAAACAAAGTACAGACACTGTGGTAGCATCACGTAATGGTGTCGTGTTCAGATTTCTGTATTATGCAAACTGGACATACAGTAATACTGTTTTGTCTCCGATATTAACTGTAGTCCATACTTCAAAAATAATTTGAGTATTAACATTTAGCTTCAAAATTAATATGAAGTGATATTTGTATGGATCAAAGTGTTTTTTACAGCTGTAACTCTGAAATACGTTCCAACATTATCTTTTTAAATATATTGAAAATAAATTAATAATTCACAGGGCTTCAGCTAATAATATTACGAGATCACAAATAAATATAGAATAACGTTTCAAAACATGTATATATTACTACCGCTCTTAATAAAGGTATTGATTAAATTAATGTTTTACATTCCTATTCAAATGACAGCGCAGAGGTTCTAGCTAAAATCCATAGACCACGCAAATGTCAATACTTGTATCTTTGTCTCTGATACATTTCATTAGATAGTAACAAATGAGTTTCTGTGTGTTTTATTTTATTATAATTTTTTGTTGTTGTTGTTGGGGTTTTTTGTTGCTTTTTGTTTGTTTGTTGTTGTTTTTTTGTTCTTTACGAGATATAAATATTTCAACATAATTCCATTTCAGAAGTTTGGTGTTTCAGTTCTTGATTTTAAACAATACTTCGATTTCTGGGAAAAATGATTAATCTTTACTTACAGAGACTCAGTTTTATCTCTGCAGGGAATACTTCAAAATGAACAGTTATTAATGGAGACAAAGCAGCTGGTCGTTTAAAATCAGTGACAAGGGATTTGTTGTTACTAATCAATGAGAAGATGTTTTCAAACAAGTCTATCAAATGTATAAAACCGTTAAGACTAGAAATACAGCATGTTACAGGTTGTTAAGTTTGGAACATAAAGAGTTCTGAACAAGACGTAATTACTGTATACTATTATAATGTACAGATGTTTCTTCTTTCTCGTAGGCTTAGTTTCATACGATCACTTCCTTACTGAAACTCTTATGCGAGTTTTGCAGTAATTTTGTGTATGGTTCATGTTTTCGGTTAGAAATTACTCGCATCATATAAACTTAATCTTTGATAACATTTCTAATATATTTCATCATGTCAGTATGTGGGTTTGTTATTTCACTGTTTCTTTTTTTAAAAAATTTCTACAAAATATTTCATATTCTCTATCTCACTCTCTCTCTCAGTCTTTCTATCACTCACTCATTTGCTCTGATGATGGTAATAATAATAATAATAATAATAATAATAATAATCTACTTATCAGCATTAAAGCTTAGTCTGCTTTGAAAATGGTATATTTATCTTTAGAAAACAATTCTGAACAGATATTATAATTTTTGTTACTGAGAAAATGTATTCTCCAGTATTTTTCAGTATTTTCAGTTTTGTGTTAACGAAATCAGCGATGAGGGATTTGATTTCTAGGCAAAAAAACACCAAATAATTCATACAAACAGATAATTTTTGAATGTTAAAAATTTATAACCAAATTTTTTTTCCCCATTTTATATTTGCGTTTTGAAAGTTGTTTTTGAGAAAAACAAAGTGGGTACTTGCAACAACATATACATATTTCAACCAAATTCTGTTTTACATGCCTTATGATTCAATTGTGGTTATAAAGAAAAGTTTGTTTCTCGAAAGAAAACTAATAAACTTTATTGATTTCAAATAATATAAAAATCAGTTGAAACTAGTACTGCTATGGTAATTTAGTCAAAAAATTACAGCTAAATTAAGTGATATAGAAAACCCTTTTTTCGTTCGTTCATTGATTAAAATGTATGACATATATGAAACTTAAAAAAAAATTAAATAAAATAAAAAATCTGGTTTTTCATTTTTACTTTCTTTTTTGAGGAAACTTCGCTTGTATATCAGCTGAAATTCAGAACCTTCCGCTCATAATTATTTTAATAAATTCTGGTGGAAGGATTAGTCCGAATAAATAGTTATCACTTGAATATTTGATAAATGTTGTTCTTATTTTTTGTTGTTTTTATGAATTATAATTCTTAATATAATATTGAGAGAATTTGTTTTGATGTAAGTTACTTAATAATTTTAGTCTATGAATGTTAACGACAGAATACATTCAATTGTCTATGAATGTTTTATGTGTTAACGATAAAATAGACTGAGTTTAGAGTCTGAGTGTGAAATCTCAAGAGAATACTTCAAACATAACAGTTATTATCCGAGGCAAATAAGTGACAAGGGATTTGTTGTTTCTAATCAATGAGAAGCTTTTTTAAACAAGACTTTCAAGTGTATAAAACTTTTCACACTAGAAATACAATATGTTATAGGTTTTTCAGTTTGGAGTATACAGAGGTCTGAACAAGACGTAATTATAGTATTCTATCACAATGTACAAATACGTCTTCTTTTTCTTAGCGATTATTTTCATCACTGGTTCTGAAGATAAGAATCTTTTATTTTATTTTTTTATTTTTTTGGTTCAATCTAAATTCTATTAAATCAATATCCTCACGTTTTCTGTTTCTTTTCTGTCTTCTTTTTCGATTTTCATTCCTTCGTTTCTTGTTGTCTTTGTCATTTTCCTTCCAGTTCTTTATTTACGTTTTATAAATCCTCAATCAGTTTACATTTACTATATGTCATGAAATAAATTCTATATACAGAGATTGTATAAAACATCATAAACATTTATAATATTTCAAACAAGTATAACGGCAGTGAATGAATACTGAAAAGTTCTAAATTTCAGACGATGTGACTACAAATATCGCTCTGATGAAACCAGCAACCGCGAGTTCTTGTGGTGGCACTCAGTATAAGGATCCGAAATTTGCAGTCGATGGCAATTTTGGGACAAACGTCGTCGCAGCCGGTTGTTTTGTTTCCGATGGTGTACAAAAGTATCCTTGGTGGCTCGTAGACTTAGAAGAATCTTACACTATCCACACAGTCGCTTTGACTAACAGAGATGATGGTGGTAGGTTTTTTTCTATCTAATAAAGACAAAACAATAATCAGACAGCATAACATTATTTTGATATTTTTCATCATAATCATTTTTGATAAAAAAAATATATTCTCATTTTCCAGTTTGGATTCGTTTGCTGCATTTATTATTGTTGTTGTTGATGTCCTTGTTTTTGTTATTATTATTGTTATTATTATTATTATTATTATTATTATTATTATTATTATTATTATTATTATTATTATTATTATTATTATTATTACAAATCATGATTATTCAGTTATTTATTTAAAACACTTATCTAAAAGTTTCTTTAAATTATTAGCCATGCTTGACAAATTTGTCTGTTTGTACTTAAATTATTTATTCATTCATTCATTCATTCATTCATTCATTTATTCATTTATCTATCTATCGATCTATTTAAAATGTCTATATTGATTTTATTTTTTATTTTTGTTTTACAGCAGATAATCTTCATTATTTCGTCATTGAAATATCTGAGAAGAACCCAAGTAAATGTTTGTCAGAAAAACTTACTGTGTGTTACAACAACACTGGACCGGCGATAGGACTGTCAGAAACCAGGAACTTCACTTGTGAGAAACCAACTCGAGGTCGATTTGTAAGAATTAGAAATTGGAAAGCTGCTATATATCTGACCTTGTGCGAGGTTCAGGTTTTCGGCGAAGGAGACAATGGTGAGAAGTTACTTGCATCACATAAACTTTATTTTTGATAACCTTTCTAATATATTTTATCTTTTTGTTATTTTAACTTTTCTTCAAAAATTATCATTTTTCTCTCTTTCTATCTCTCTGTTTCTCTATTTATCTCTCTATCTACCTCCCTATCTATGTATCTATCTATATATTTATATAAATGTGGCTGTATTTATGTAAATATATGTACCTTTTATCTATCTGTATATGTATATGGCTATCTATCTATCTATCTATCTATCTATCTATCTATCTATCTATCTATCTATCTATCTATCTACCTATCTATCTATCTATCTATCTATATATAATATCCATCCATATATATATATATATCAATCTATCTGTATCTGCGATTATCTCTTTTGTATAATATGACATTAGAATTCATTTATTTTTTAATTATTTTAGTTTGTGAAAATCCAAGACGGTTTAACAGGGTCAAACAGACACGAATGATTTCTGATAATTCTGAGATATCGACCATGCCCATCACGAAATGTCCTTTGATGTGTATCAAGAATGTCAAATGTCTGGCTTTCAACTTCAACACCAAAACTGAACAATGTGAACTCATTTTTCTCACAGGAGATACCAACGTAAATACTGACTGGGATTATTACGGAAATGATTCGTGCTAAATGAGAAAGAAAGACAAATATTTTCGTGAATACATATACGTAGCGCACTTAATAACAAATTAATATTTTCTATTTAATAACAAATTAATATTTTCTATTTAATAACAAATTAATATTTTCTATTTAATAGCAAATTAATATTTTCTATTTAATAACAAATTAATATTTTCTATTTAATAACAAATTAATATTTTCTATTTAATAGCAAATTAATATTTTCTATTTAATAACAAATTAATATTTTCTATTTTTACGGATATTGTATCATCAAATGACGGAGATAAGTTTAGAGATAAAGATGGAACGATGTTACATTTATACTAAAGAAAGTTAACACGGCCAAAAATGAAAGGGTCCACATAATGAAATTCTGAATTTTCTCTATGACAACACAGTTAATATTAACAACACACAACAGATCGCTTGAAAATCTTTAAGTGAACAATTCGATTTATCACAGTTACATTTTATCTACAAACATTATAAATAATTCCAATGTTCCTGTACAAAATTATCTAAAGAAAAATGAACCTAACTTCTATGCACACGTAGACAAACACAGCTACACACATTCACATATACATACACACACTATTAAGATAGACACACAAAATTTACTTACAGACATATGAATGTTCAGTCATACTACTGCACAGAAGCACATACTTACATACCTATCCTCACATGCAAGCATGTACAAAACCTCACACACAAATATAACTATATACATTCATGTACACACTCATATGTACATCCAAGCATACGGATATAAATAAAAGCATACATGCATACATACATACATACATACTTAAATATATACACATACATACATATAAAGACACATATATACATACATATTTGCATACTTGACATTTGAACTCAGATAAACACAGAAATATATACAGAGGTAAATATATTTATTTATAGACCTGTCTCAGTCCACGCATTATAAGTATTGATATTATTTTTAATTAGAAGTTTGTTACAAGTCACAATGTTTTCTTTACTAACTTTTAGTCATTTCCATTTACTCTAGAATACTAATTATAATGTTCTGTGTCCGACTCTACACCTGTTTGTTTCTATTATCTAAATTTTCTGTTTATTATTATTGTTGTTTTTGCTTTTTTATTATTACTTTTAGTAGTAGTAGAAGCATCATTAGTATTTGTAGTATTATATTGTTATTCTTCTTCTTGTTACCATTATTATTTATTAATATTAATATTATTATTATTATTATTATTATTATTATTATTATTATTATTATTTTCATCATCATCATAATTTTTAAAATTCGATTTTAATTACAAATTTCGTATATATGTATTTAAATTATTACATATCTGATGTTTATATTATTATATATTCGTTACCAACTTACTTTTTTATATTACAATATTTTTGTTATCAACATAGTTTAATCTTCAATACATTTATTGCCAACATACTTTATGTTTGAGAACGCTTATTATCAACACAGTTCATCACAATTATAAAAGTATTTTAAATTTCGGTACATTTATTATAAACCTGTATATATGTGTGTGTGTGTGTGTGTGTGTGTGTGTGTGTGTGTATTGTCAATACAGTTTACACTCTAAACGTTTATTATGAACATAGTTTTGAGATTAACAACATAGTTTATAATTTAATACTTTTATTATCGATATAGTTTATACTTTAATGTTTTCATTATCGACAAAATTCATAATTTAATACTTTTATCAACATACTAAATAATTTAATACATACATACATGCATATAAACATACATACATACAGATAAACAGTCATATATACATACCTATATATATATACATACATACATACATACATACATACATACATACATACATACATACATACATACATGCATACGTACATACATACATGCATACGTACATACATACAAGCATACCTATGTAAATATAACATGATGAATATACATATATATATATATATATATACACACACATACACACACGCATATACACACACACATACACACACAGACAGACACACATACATATATATATATATTTGCAGACATTATTGTTGTTGATATTATATTTAAGGACGTGTATGTTACATGTTACAGATTTTTTCTTTACTCTACAATATTAATATCATAGCTGTGTATCTGACTTTATATCTACTTGTTGCTATTTGCTAAAATATTTTATTTATTGTTATCGTTTTCATTATTATGGTTACCGTTGTTGTTGAATAGTTGTTGTTGTTGTTTTTATTTTCACATTGTTGTTGTTATTTTACTATCATCATTAAAGCACATTCTATTTAAAAACAACTAATATTCTGGGGCGGTGTTTGTTGTTGTTGTTGTTTTTTTTTTTTTTTTTTTTTTTCTTTACGAGATACAAATTTGCATCAAGATATAAATATTTCAACATAATTACGTTTCAGAAGTTTGGTGTTTCAGTTCTTGATTATAAACAATACTTCGATTTCTGGGACAAAATGATTAATCTTTACTTACAGAGACTCAGTTTTATCTCTGCAGGGAATACTTCAAAATGAACAGTTATTAATGGAGACAAAGCAGCTGGTCGTTTAAAATCAGTGACAAGGGATTTGTTGTTACTAATCAATGAGAAGATGTTTTCAAACAAGTCTATCAAATGTATAAAACCGTTAAGACTAGAAATACAGCATGTTACAGGTTGTTAAGTTTGGAACATACAGAGTTCTGAACAAGACGTAATTACTGTATACTATTATAATGTACAGATGTTTCTTCTTTCTCGTAGGCTTAGTTTCATACGATCACTTCCTTACGGAAACTCTTATGCGAGTTTTGCAGTAATTTTGTGTATGGTTCATGTTTTCGGTTAGAAATTACTTGCATCATATAAACTTAATCTTTGATAACATTTCTAATATATTTCATCATGTCAGTATGTGGGTTTGTTATTTCACTGTTTCTTTTTTTAAACATTTTCTACCAAAACTTTTCTATTCTCTGTCTCACTCTCTCTTTCTCTCTCTCTCAGTCTTTCTATCACTCACTCATTTGCTCTGATGATGGTAATAATAATAATAATAATAATAATAATCTACTTATCAGCATTAAAGCTTAGTCTGCTTTGAAATTATTTCAGTTTGTGAAAATCCAAGTCGATTTCCCAGGGTCAAACAAACACGACTGATTTCTGATAATTCTGATATATCGACCACACCCCTCGTGAAATGTCCTTTGATGGGCATCAAGTGTCAACTTCGACACTGATAAAGAACAATATGAACTCATCTTTCACCCATGGTTTGCCAAGAAAGTTGAGAAACATTCTGAATGGTATTACTATGGTAATGACTTATGCTAAATGGAACGATTAGAAATTTCTTCAATAATCATAAGAAACACGGAAAAGTGTGGAAAAAATGAAATCATTAATTAAATCATCTTCGTGCAACCTTTTCTTCTGAACATCAGACTTTAACACTATTTCTAATCTTATCTTAGAAAATTAAAACAGAATTATCATAAATTATTCTTAATTAAAGAACATAGTAGTACTGATTGATTTGAAATTTGATTGTTTGTCTTGTTTTAGCTGCAGATAAAATCTGCATTCTGCAATGACGTGTTTTCCTTGTTGAATGGATTCTAAGATAAAATGGTAGATTTATAATTCGAAAGCTTTCGTTTAAAAATGATTGCACTCCAATTCTTAACAGCTATTATAATTTTTATGACTAAGGAAATGTATTCTCCAGTACTTTCCAGTCTCCTAAATTTTTTGTTAACGATAAAATCATTGACAAGGGATTTGTTTTAAGCCAAAGAAAAGAACCAGATAACACACAGATGACAGATAATTTTTTGTTGTGAAAAATGTAGAAGAATATGTTGTTGTTTTTTTCTTTGATTTATTGTTGTTGTTATTGTTTGTTTTTTTCGTTTCGAAAGTTGTTTTCGAGTAAAACAAAGTGTGTACTTGCAACAACATATAAATAATTAAATATAATTCTATTTTCGATGACTCGTCATTCAGTTGCTGGTTATAAACAACAGCTTGATTATTGAAAGAATAACAAATAACAAATTTAATCGATTTCAGATAAAGCAAAAATCAATTGCATATAGTACTGCTATGGTAATTTATTCAAATAATTAATGACGGATTTTATCAATGATAAAATGTTTCCAAACAAGTCATTCAAGCGTAGAAAACCTTTAACACCAGAACTACAACATGTTATAGGTTATTCAGTTTGGACTATACAGAGATCTGAACAAGACGTAATTATAGTGTTCTTCTACAATGTACAAATACTTCATCTTTTTCTTAGCGACCCTTCTCATGACTTGTTCTGAAGGTAAGAAGCTTTTTTATTTATTTATTTATTTATTTATTTTTTTTTTTGTATCGGTCTAAATTCGACTAAATCAAAATCCTCACGTTTTCTGTTTCTTTTCTGTCTTCGTTTTGAATTTTCTTTCCTTCGTTTCTTGTTGTCTTTGTCATTTTCCTACCAGTTCTTTATTTACGTTTTAAATCCTCAGTCAGTTAACATTTATTATATTGCCATGAGAAATTCTATATACTGAGTTTGTGACAATATATCATAAACAGTTTTAATATTGCAAACAGTTATAATGGCAGTGAATGAATACTGAAAAGTTTTAATTTTCAGACGAAACGACTACAAATGTCGCTCTCAAGAAACCAGTGTTCTCGAGTTCTGTTGTGAATAGTCCGTTTGCTGTTCCGGAACATGCAGTAGATGGTAATTTGGGGACAATTTACGGGAGAAACGGTTGTTTTATTTCCATCAGCAAAGACAAGAACCCTTGGTGGCTCGTAGATTTAGAAGAATCTTACATTATCCACACAGTGGCTTTGACCAACAGAGATCGTCTGCGTAAGTCTTTTTATATCTAATATTGACAAAAAATGATGAAACAGTATCGCATTCTTTTGATATTCTTCATCATTATCACTTTTAATATAATTTTCATTATCATTATTTTTCCAGTTTTATTTCTTGGATTCATTTATCATTATTATTGCCGTTATTGTTATGGTTATTGCTGCTGTTGCTATCATTATTAATATTATTATTATAGTTGTTGTTGTTGTTGTTGCTTTTACAAATGATGGTTATCAGATATTTCTTTACCACACATACAAAGAGTTTATTTTAAACTGTTCGCCGTTTTTAACATCTAAATCTTTCTATTTGTTCTGAAACTATTTATTTATTTACTTTTCGGTGTGTCTGTCTAACTATTTAACTATATATCTGCCCACCTATCTATCTATCTATCTATCTAACTAACTATCTATCTGTCTAGGTGTCTATCTCTCTATCTGTCTATCTATTTATAATTTGTATACTGATTCTTTTTACAGCAGAGCATCTTCATTATTTTGTCATTGAAATATCTGAGAAGAACCCATATAAATGTTTATCAGAAAAACTTACTGTGTGTTACAAGAACACTGGATCGGCGCTAAATATATCAGAAACCAGGAACATCACTTGTGACAGACCAGCTCGAGGTCGATTTGTAAAAATTAGAAATTGGAAACCAGTTGCTTCTTTGACATTGTGCGAGGTTCAGATTTTTGGCGAACGAGTCAACGGTTAGAAGTTAATTACATTATTATAAACTTTATTCTTAATAAATTGTCTATATATTTTTATCATATCAGTTTTCTACTTTAATATTTTCTCTTATCAAAACATTAACATTCTATCTCTCTATCTATCTATATAGATAGATAGATATCAACCTGTCTATGTAGATATGCATCTCTCTCTCTTTTTCATAATATGACAACATTAAAATCATTTATTTCTAACTTATTTCAGTTTGTGAAAATCCACGTCGGTTTCCCAGGGTCAAACAGACACGACTGATTTCTAATAATTCTGAAATATCGAACACGCCCATCGTGAAATGTCCTTTGATGTGTATCAAGAATGTGAAATGTCTGGCTTTCAACTTCAACACTCAAACTGAACAGTGTGAACTCATCTTTCATCCACGGTTTGCCTTGAACATTCAGAAAGATTCCCAGTGGGACTACTACGGATCTGACTTGTGCTGAATGGGACAATGAAAAAGAATACAAATATATACGTAGTGCACTTAATAACAACTTAATATTTGTATTATGTTAGTAGTAGTAGCAGCATTTGTATTCTTAGTACACAATTGTTGTATTATTGTCGTTATTATTATTATTGCTATTGTTATTGTTATTGCTATTATTACTATTATTATTTTCATCATTATCGTATTATTATTATTTATTTTTTTTTTTATTATTTTTTTTTATTACATATTGAGTGTTTACATTTGTTACCAAATTACATTTATATTATAATATTTTTATTATAGGTATAGTCTATAGATTAAGACATTTTTTATCAACCTAGCTTATTTATGACAACGTTAATTATCAGCACTGTTCCTCACAATTATCAAAACAGTTAAGACTTGCGTACATTTATTATAAACCTGTATATATGTATTATTAGCACTGTTTATACGTTCATAATTTCGATAACAAAACATTTACAATTTAATACTTTTATTCTCAGCATAGATTAGTCTCTAATAACTTGATTATCAACATAGTTTATAATTTAAAACTTTTATTATCAACATAGTTTATAACTTAAAGCTTTTATTATCCTCAGATTATAATTTAATTTTTTTATTATCGACACTGTTTATATTTCAGTACTTTTATTATGAACATAATTTACACTTCAGTAATGTAGCAGAAGTAGTAGTATTGTTGTTGTTATTATTATGTTGTTGTTGTTGTTAGTAGTAGCACTGTTTATTAATATAAAGTGATAATTCTTCGATGAATTCTAACGATCAAAATTAATAATAATAAATTTATATTTTTCCTTTCATAACATTTATTTAATTTTTTATTATTATTTTATTTTTTTATTTTTTGTTTATTTTGTATTATTATTTTATTTTTTTATTTTTTGTTTATTTATTTATTTTTTTATTTTGAAATAAACCTCAATATTTGAACATAACTCTATTTTAGCAGAACGAATGTTCACAGCCATATTTTAGTGAAAAAATACAATATTTAGATATTTGTACAAAGATTTATTCAGACACTTATCTGACATTTTGTTCAAGTCTCAGAATATGTCAACATGTCATACATTTCACCAATTGTGACACGACATCTTTTGGAAAACACTAGGAACTTTTATGTCATCCCAATATGTAAAGTTACTCAAAATTATCAAATGGTATAATTATATATAAATTAATATGAGATACAATATTTAAATATTTGTTCACATCATGTACATCAAAATAAAACTAAAATTTATTTTTAGTGTGACGAGTCAGTTTTCGTTCTACACTGAAATTATTGAAATCATAAGAAACACGGAAAAGTGTGGAAAAAATGAAATCATTAATTAAATCATCTTCGTGCAACCTTTTCTTCTGAGCATCAGACTTTAACACTATTTCTAATCTTATCTTAGAAAATTAAAACAGAATTATCATAAATTATTCTTAATTAAAGAACATAGTAGTACTGATTGATTTTAAATTTGATTGATTGTCTTGTTTTAGCTGCAGATAAAATCTGCATTCTGCAATGACGTGTTTTCCTTGTTGAATGGATTCTAAGATAAAATGATAGATTTGTCTTTCGAAAGCTTTCGCTTAAAACTCGTTCCAGACTCCAGTTCTGAACAATATTATAATAATTTACTACAATTTTTTTTTTTTTTTTTTTCATTTCTGAGTGAAACAAAGTTGATACTTGCAACACCGTATAAATATTTCAAGATAATTCTATTTTCGATGGCTGTTTCAGTTCCTGGTTATAAACAATAGTTTGTTTCTTGAAAGAATAACAAATGAACTTTATTGATTTAACTGATTTTAGATAGTACAAAAATCAATTGCATGTAGTACTGCTATGGTAATTTATTCAAATAATTATTAACGGATTTGGTCAATGAGAAAATGTTTCCAAACAAGTCATTCAAGCGTAGAAAACCTTTAACACTAGAAATACAACATGTTACTGCTATGGTAATTTATTCAAATAATTTCAGCTACTTTAAGTGATTTAGATGAACTTTTTGTTTCGTTCGTTAATTCATTAAAATGTATGATTTATACATGAAATTACGACCAGCTGATCTTGTTTTTGTTTTTTATTTTGTTTGTTTTTTGTCATGAATTATAATTATTAATTTAATATTGAGAGAATTAGTTTTGAGATATGTTCTTCAATACCTTTGAATGTTTTATGTTAAGGACAGAATAAATTCAGTGTCGAGTTTCAGTTTAACCTCTCAAGACAATACTTCAAACTGAACGATTATTTTCCCAGACAAATCAGCGACAAGGGATTTGTTGTTTCTAATCAATAATACGATGTTTTCAAACTGGTCTTTCAAGTGTAGAAAACCTTTAACACTAGCAATACAATTTGTTACAGGTTGCTCAGTTTGGACTGTACAGAGATCTGAACAAGACGTAATTATAGTGTTCTTCTACAATGTACAAATACTTCATTTTTTTCTTAGCGACCCTTCTCATAATTAGTTCTGAAGGTAAGATTTTTTTTTTTTTTTTTTGTATCCCTCTAAATTCGACTGAATTTTCTGTTTCTTTTCTTTCTTCCTTTTGGATTTTCTTTCCTTCGTTTCTTGTTGTCTCTGTCATTTCCTGTTAATTCTTTTTTACGTTTTAAATCCTCAGTCAACTTACATTTATATTATCATGCCTGATATTTTATATATTGAGAAGGTGTAAAATATCATAAACATTATTAATATTTCTAACAGTTATAATTAAAGTGAATGAATACTGAAAAGTTTTAACTTTCAGACGAAACGACTACAAATATCGCTCTCAAGAAACCAGTAATCTCGAGTTCTTTTATGAACAGTCCGTTTGCTGTTCCGGAACATGCAGTAGATGGTAATTTGGGGACAATTTATGGGAGAAACGGTTGTTTTATTTCCAAAATCAAAGACGAGAACCCTTGGTGGCTCGTAGATTTAAAAGAATCTTACATTATCCACACAGTGGCTTTGACCAACAGAGATCGTCTGCGTAAGTCTTTTTATATCTAATATTGACAAAAAATGATGAAACAGCATCGCATTCTTTTGATATTCTTCATCGTTATCACTTTTAATATAATTTTCATTATCATTATTTTTCCAGTTTTATTTCTTGGATTCATTTATTATTATTATTGCTGTTATGGTTATTGCTGCTGTTGCTATCATTATTAATATTATTATTATAGTTGTTGTTACTGTTACAAATGGTTGTCAGTTATTTCTTTAACACATTTACATAGAGTTTACTTTAAACTGTTAGCCGTTCTTAAAATGTAAATATTTCTATTTGTTCTGAAACTATTTATTTATTTATTTCTCTGTCTGTCTATCTAACTATTTAACTATATATCTGTCCATCTGTCTATCTATCTATGAATCTCTCTATCTGTCTAGCTATGTATTCATAATTTGTATATTGATTTTTTTTACAGCTGAGCGTCTTCATTATTTTGTCATTGAAATATCTGAGAAGAACCCATATAAATGTTTATCAGAAAAACTTACTGTGTGTTACAAGAACACTGGATCGGCGCTAAATATATCAGAAACCAGGAACATCACTTGTGACAGACCAGCTCGAGGTCGATTTGTAAAAATTAGAAATTGGAAACCAGTTGCTTCTTTGACATTGTGCGAGGTTCAGATTTTTGGCGAACGAGTCAACGGTTAGAAGTTAATTACATTATTATAAACTTTATTCTTAATAACTTGTCTATATATTTTTATCATATTAATTTGCTGTACAAAATAATAACATTCTGTATCTCTATTTATATATCTGTCTACCAATTTATCTGTCTATATATCTATCAACCTATGTATGTAGATATACATCTCTCACTCTCTCTTTTTTATAATGTGACAACATTAAAATCATTTATTTCTAACTTATTTCAGTTTGTGAAAATCCACGTCGGTTTCCCAGGGTCAAACAGACACGACTGATTTCTAATAATTCTGAAATATCGAACACGCCCATCGTGAAATGTCCTTTGATGTGTATCAAGAATGTGAAATGTCTGGCTTTCAACTTCAACACTCAAACTGAACAGTGTGAACTCATCTTTCATCCACGGTTTGCCTTGAACATCCAGAAAGATTCTCAGTGGGATTATTACGGAATTGACTTGTGCTAAATGGGACAATGAGAAAGAAATACAAATATTTTCGTGAATGCATATACGTAGCGCACAGAATAACAAATTAATATTTTCTATTTAATAACAAATTAATAGTTTCTATTTAATAACAAATTAATAGTTTCTATTTAATAACAAATTAATATTTTCTATTTAATAACAAATTAATATTTTCTACTTTTACGGACATTGTATCATCAAATAACGGAGATAAGATTAGAGATAAAGATGGAACGATGTTACATTTATAGTAAAGAAAGTTAACATGACCAACACTTAAACGATCCACAAACTGAAATTCTGAATGTTTTAAAAGATAACATAGCTAATATTAACGACAAACAACAGATCGCTTGAAGACTTTTAAGTGACTTCCTGCAAGGGTGAACGATTCGATGTATTATAGTTTAACTACAAACATTATAAATACATGTATAAAAAGCAAGCATGCATACATACATATATACATACATACATACATACATACATAACTATTAATGTACGTACATGTATACATACATACATACATACATACATACATACACACATACACACACACACACACACATACATACATACATAACTATTAATGTACGTACATTAATATACATATTCACTTATTTACGTACATAAGTATACATTAGTATATACGTAACTACAGGAATACATACAGACGTATAAATATTTATAAATATAAGCAGTGACAGTGCAAACATTATCACAAAAGATATTATATTTAAGCAGATGTGTATTACGAGTTAGTTTTTTCTTTTCTCTCTTTTTAGCCATTTCCATTTACTCTGAATATTAATATTAATTCTGTGTGTTTGACTGTACACCTATTTGTTTCTATTATCTAAACTATCAGTTTATTGTTATTGCTGTTTCAGCTTTCGTGATTATTATTTTAGTAGGAGTAGTAGGCGCATTAGTATTATTAGTATTTGCTACAATTTATATTATACTATTATTATTATTTTCATTATTATTATTATTATTATTATTATTATTATTATTATTATTATTATTATTATTATTATTATTATATCATCAGCAGCAGCAGCATTATTATATATTTTTTTTTAAATTCGATATTAATTTAATAATTTTTTATTTTATTTCTTTTTAAATTTCTTTTTTTATTTATTTATTTATTTATTTATTGTATACATTATTATGCGTTTGTTCCCAACTTACATTTATATTACAATATTTTCATTATCAGCATAATCTAAGCTTCAATACATTGATTGTTTGTTTCTTTGTCGCTGTTTTTGTGTGGTTCTTATTATTATTACATATGAAAAATTTACATTCTTACGCCTTGGATATCAACGTACTTTATATCTCAATTTGAATATTAATATTTAAGTATATTTATCATCCACTTATTCATAAATTGAAATTATCAGTATAGCTTTCATTTCAGTACCTTTATTACTACGTTGTTTATAGTTTTATCCTTAGTCCGTATTTTAATATAGTCACTATCATTATAGTCTCCACTTCAGTACGTTTATTATCAACACATTTTATATTTCAGTCCTTTATTATCAACCCCTTTTTATATTTCAGTACATTTATTGTTAGCACATTTTATATTTCAGTGCATTTAATATCAACATAATTTATATTTTATTACATTTATTATCAACACTGTTTATATTTCAGTGTATTTATTGTAAACAAAGTCTTAAGTTCAGTACGTTTATTAACATAATTTATACTTCAGTACTTTTATTACTGGCATAGTTTATAATTTAAAACATTTAGAATCATAACAGTATCAAATTTTATATTTTCTTGAATAATTTTAGTAAATTCGTGTCCTTCTGTATTCATTACACTGTGTTCATTTTTGAATTAATGAAAATAAAGATTTTATCTATTTCGTTTTCTATTTTATTTCCTCCATTCGTTATTGACATCATTGTCGTCTTCACAGTCAGGAAACTATAACCAGATAATACTATAATCAGTACTCTTATTATTATTATTATTATTATTATTATTATTATTATTATTATCATCATCATCATCATCAAACTATAATAAGCATTATGTTTTTCTCAGATTACTGCACATTCTGTTTTATTATGTTTGTTTATACTCTTCTTCTTTTTCTTTTTCTTCTTTTTTTTCTTCTTCTTCTTCTTCTTCTACAATATTTTGCTGTTGTTATGGTTATTGCTATTGATTTTATTGTGTTGTTCTTCGTAGCAGTAGAACTGTTTATTAATATAAAGTGATAATTGTTGCATTAATTTTAACGTTGAAAATTAATAATCATAAAATTATCTTTTTTCGTTTCAAACAGGTGGAGAAATTGCAACAACATGTCAATATTTTAACATATTTCTATGTTAGCTGGCTGGTGTTTCAGCTGCTGTTTCAAAACATTGGTGGGTTTGTTAAAGAAAAAAGATTTATACGTTTTATTTATTTAATGGATTTGCCAAAGACAGTTATTTATTTATTTAATTATTCATTCATTCATTTATTTATATCCGAATTTATTTATCTAATTTTTTTCTGTATTTTAATCATTTATTTATTTATTTATTTATTTATTTATTTATTTATATTAAAAACTTAATATACTTTCTCGCATAACTGTAGTAAAAAGTCAGTAATAAAAATCACATAATTCGCCTAATTTAGATTCTTGTAAAAATCATAATATAGAGATAATTAACTACACGACAGGTCATTAGAAGCAGAAGACAATATAGGTCTGTCTCATTTGATATACTCATTTGTAACACCTTTTTATTAACAAAAAAACCAAGGATATCTTGAGATAATAATAATAGTTCACTACACGAATGTATACACTGTTGATAAGGTATATCAGCATATCAACGTCTCTTCATTCATTGTTATTTGTGCTGAAACAAATGATCAGACCTGTTGTTTCATCTCTTAATTTGACATTCCCTGGACGTTTCTATGAATTGTTTATAATCAAATGACGCATTATCTGTAATTGTTGTACAGAATTTGTATCTGCCAGAGGAAAATCAATTTCTAACTGCCAGCATCATGTTCTTAAATTATTATCAAATATTTTAAATAATTAATAGATGATGCATTTCCAGTGAACAAAAATGAAAAGGATATTTCAAAAATTAATTTCTAATTCTCAGGATGACGTTATATATATCTATGAAATTTTTGAATGCAGATTTCAATAAGCTAATCATGTGGGACCTACTATGGTGTAATCCTAGCCCATTGACTGTTACTGTTGATATAAACAAACAGCTGAACTGCAGTAATATAATTTTATATAAGTTTAGTTTGTGTCTGGACACGAGTGAAAACACAAATCTTCCACCATGAGGAAATATTTCTTCATTCTTATAGCAATGACTTACGTTTGCAATTCGGAAGGTATGTATGTGGATGTGTGTGTGTGTGTGTGTGTGTGTGTGTGTGTGTGTGTGTGTGTGTGTGTGTGTGTGTGTATATATATATATATATACACACATATTTTCTATTTAAATATTGATGTAAAAGAAAAAAATTGAAATATTCTTATCTGAATTAGCCTGAGCCTAACCCTAACAACAAGAACAAATTAAATCGAGAAAAGCTTTATCTTTAAAAACAAACCTGAACAATTAGTTTTAGTATAAAAACAAATTTTATTATTTTTTATAAAACATTTAATCATAATTTTCTTCTTTGATATATATATATATTCATATATTCATAAGAAATGATGGTTACATTAATCATAAAATATATGGCAACATATACAGCTGTTCATGTATATCCTTATACTTACAAGACCATCTAGAAGGAAAACTGTCCGCACAAATCGTTGTTCGTGTCTACTAACAACATCGCTTACTGTTGATAATTGTTTTGTTTTTTCTGTACATCTTTCAGACAACATCGCTCTCAATAAACCTGCACTCATTAGCTCAGAACTCGTTAACGATTGGAGGGCAAGGGCGAAGCATGCAGTGGATGGCAACACTGGATCTAACTTCAATAAAGATTTTTGCTCACATACCAACGGATATGACAACAAGCTTTGGTGGATGGTAGATTTGGAAAATACCTACAATGTGCACACAGTTGATTTGACCAACAGAAATGAACTTCGTAAGTTTCTATAACATCCGTTTTACACTACTCGGAAAATGTAGAACTGCAAACATTAAAAATCAGTCTCTGAGCAAAGGCAACAATTACTACACTGCTCTCAGCATCAACATACATGCATGCATGCATGCTTATAGACTCATACATATACGGATACATACATACATACATACATACATATACACTCACATACAGATATACTTACCTAAATATATACATTCTCTATCATCTATTTCTCTACAAACACACACACACACACCAGCACATGTGTATATTTTATCATCCAGGATATCTCTGAAGTAAAGGATCAAAATGTATGATTAGCTCATTAACGTACATTTTTCTGTTCTGTTTGATAAAAGAAGAAAGCAGATCTTCTTTGATTTATTTCTGCATTTACGAATTAAACATACATCAACCAAACAATTCATCATCCCATAATGTTTTCTAATTTCGGTTTCTTTCATTGCAGCTCAACGACTTGTCCATTTTGTTATTGAAGTCTTTGTGAAGAATCCTAAAAACTGTGCCGAAGCCAAAGTCACTGTGTGTTATAATCATACTGGAGCGGCGCTAGGAGCTTCTGAGACGAGAAGCTTCGCTTGTGAGAAACCAACAACAGGTCGATTTGTCAGAATCAGAAAGTGGAAGCAAGATTATATTCTCACTTTGTGTGAAGTTCAGGTTTTCGGCCAGCGAAAAATTGGTAAACTTTATAATAAACGTAATGGTAAAAAATTATGTTAATAATGTCGTAGCTGTATCTTATTAAATGCGTTATCGATATGCTATTTTATTAATGTAATTTAGATTTTATGGCGACAAAATAATATGTTTCTTTTCTTAGCCTCTGTAAAATATCGTACGTTGATAATAAACACTGAAATGTTTGTCGTTAAACTGATATTTCTCATCTGTTTTAGGTTGTGAAAATCCAGTTCATTTCAATCGACTTAGACAAACACGACTAAAATCAGATAACCCTCTGATACTGACCACACCCCTGATGAACTGTGCTATTGAGTGTGTGAAAAATGGCGCCTGTCTGGCTTTCAACTTCAACACTGAAATTCAGCAGTGTGAACTCATCTTTCATCCTCAGTTTGGCGAGACAACTGAGAAGAATTCCGTGTGGGACTACTACGGATCAGATTTGTGTTAAAACAGACGATCACCAAAAATTATTTGTTACGTAAAATCTCTAACGTGTAAACAACAACAAACAGATACTGTTAACTAATATCACTAGAAACTATATAATATGTGTCATTGTTTACGTACAAAGCTTTCGGTTTCATGTTCGATCGAAGGCACCACTGTGATCTATAGATATACATTATATACTGTATAAACGAGTCAGATCTTTTGGAGTGAACAGTCAAGGGAATGTAAATAATTAAGTATACAGTTAAATTAACAAATGTCTTAGAGACGTTTACAAAACAGATCTATTCCTTTGACGCAGAAATATATATGCTGTTTTGCTTCACTTCATCTCTGTCGACATGATTGTGAATGACTACTAAAGAATAAGTATGAGATAAAATAAACAGCTTGAATAATTGCAAAGAAAAAATCAGTAAAAGATATATATCAGTAAAAGATCCGAAAAAGGAGAACATTCTACCATTTGTGTGTGATTATTATTTAAAAACGAGTCGGATTGTGTCGACTGAAGTATCTAAAGACATTTACACTACAAACGTATTTTTGTTTTGCTTCACTTCACCTCTGACGATATAATTGTGAATGAATACTCGATAATAAGTATGAGAAATAAAAATTAAAAAAATGTTATGACTTTTTATTGATACAGGGTTTTAAATAAGAAAGAAACCAATTTGAATAATTGCAAAGAAACAATCAATGTATCAGTAAGAGAACATGTCAATAAATGTAAATAAACACACACATATACACACACAACACACACATATACACACACAACACACATAAACATGATATAAATATGCATGTATCTATCAATATAATATATATATATATATATGTATGTATACATTTTACTTTGTTTTTGTATTTATTTTTTATATTTTATTTTGTTTTATTTATTTTTTGACATTTCCTCATTCTGGTTAACTACTTTTAGAAAAAAAAGATACACTGCTCGGTCACCTGTCACTTGAGATATACGTGCATAAGAAAAGTACCAAAACAGGAAGCTGTCTTCATTTGACAACATAAATTAAAAACAGTGGACTTTTCGACAAAATTGTGCTCAGAAATAACATCAGAATCATCAAGCCTACCATTTCATTTACATTTACGTTGTCTAAATGCTAAATGATACTATTTATTTTTAGTCTACACGATTTCCAAGGGTTATCATCCTCTTTTCCCGACACAAGTATGTCCAGAAATTAGTTCCAGTTTTTCCATCAACTGTACATTTGTTGAATGTTGAATTAAGATAATCACAATTATTTGTAAGATTTCAGCATGTAAAGATATTGTCCTTTATAAACAAAACAGTGTACATTATACAAGTAAAATGTAATTTGTGTAGTCACTTTATGAACAACATGCGATACTATTTACAACTGAAATGTAATTTGTACAGACCCTGCATAAACATCTCTGTGAACGTTTTACAAGTAAAATGTAATTTGTACAGTGACTGTCTAAACAATACGATGTGTGTTATACGAGTAAAATGTAATTTGTACAGTGACTGTCTAAACAATACGATGTGTGTTATACAAGTAAAATGTAATTTGTACAGTGACTGTCTAAACAATACGATGTGTGTTATACAAGTAAAATGTAATTTGTACAGTCACTGTCTAAACAATACGATGTGTGTTATACAAGTAAAATGTAATTTGTACAGTGACTGTCTAAACAATACGATGTGTGTTATACGAGTAAAATGTAATTTGTACAGTGACTGTCTAAACAATACGATGTGTGTTATACGATGTGTGTTATACGAGTAAAATGTAATTTGTACAGTGACTGTCTAAACAATACGATGTGTGTTATACGAGTAAAATGTAATTTGTACAGTGACTGTCTAAACAATACGATGTGTGTTATACGAGTAAAATGTAATTTGTACAGTGACTGTCTAAACAATACGATGTGTGTTATACGAGTAAAATGTAATTTGTACAGTCACTGTCTAAACAATACGATGTGTGTTATACGAGTAAAATGTAATTTGTACAGTGACTGTCTAAACAATACGATGTGTGTTATACGAGTAAAATGTAATTTGCTTGCAGAGAAGCGGGTAAGCAACGCGGTGTACATTTTACAAGTGAAATACTAAAATTCGATTTTAATTTAATTTTTTATAATTTCATTTTATTGTTGTTGTTGTTTTTTAATTTAATTAAGGTTTTTTTATTTTTATATTTTATTTATTTTATTTTATTTTATTTTTTTTTTTTTTTTTTTTTTTTTTTCTTACCGAATGTTTACATTATTATACATTTGTTACCAACTTACATTTATTTTACAATAAAACAGTTTTTAATACTTTCATTATCAACATAGTTTATAATGTCAATACATTTGTTACGAACATACCTTATATTTTTAACATTTATTATCAACACAACACATCACAATTATAAAAACAGTTATAATTTCCGTACATTTATTATAAACCTGTATACATTTTTTATTAACACAGTTTATAGTTTAATAGTTTTAACATCAAAACAGTTTATAATTTAATACTTTTATTCTCAACATAGATTATAATTTCATACTTTTATTATCAACAGTTAATAATTTTATTATCAACAGTTTCTATTTCAGTACATTTATTACCAACACATTTTCTATTTCATTACATTTAATATCAACATATTATTTTATTTTTCAGTATATTTATTACCAGTACTTTTTCATATTTCAGTATATTTGTTATAAACAGTTTACATTTCAATACTTTTATTATGAACATAATTTACACTTCAGTATTTTATTTTTGGCTTAGTTTATAATTTAAAACATTTAGAATGATAACAGTATCAAATTTACTACTTTCTCGAAGAATTTACGTGTGTCATTCTGTATTCCTCACAGGCTATTTGTTTCTATATTAATATAATAAAGATTTGTTTATTTAGCTTTTATTTTATTTCATCCATTCGTTATTGACGTCGTTGTCGTCTTCACCTTCAAGAAACAACAGCCTTCCAATACTATTATCATTATTGTTATTATTATTATCATTATCATCATCATCGTCATAATCATCAAACTATTATAAGTATCACCTTTTCTATGCCAATTCTAGTATTTATTATATTTATTTATACTCTTCTTTTTCCTTTCTTTCTTTCTTCTTCTTCTTCTTCTTCTTCTTCTTCTTCTTCTTCTTCTTCTTCTTCTTCTTCTTATTATTATTATTATTATTATTATTATTATTGTGTTATTTTTCTTGTTCTTGGCAGTAGTACTGCTTATTAATATAAAGTGATAATTCTTGCATGATTTCTAACGTCAAAAATTATTAATCATAAAATTATCTGTTTTTACTTTCAACACATTTTTTGGAGAGAAACAAATGAAGATATTCAGATATTTGTACAAAGATTTATTCAGCCACTTATCTGCCATTTTGTTCTCCTTTCAGAATATGTATACATGTCATATATTTTGAATTTTTTCTTTGCTTCAGATTTTCAAGATTTTAGATAATAATTTTTCTTTCTGTAGTTTAGTTTTTTTTTATCTTAACGTCAACATGAATTCATTGCAGAGTTTTAGTTTTACTTCTGCAAAGAACACTTGAAACTTAGCAGTTATTTTCGGAGAGAATGCATCGTATTCTTTCAAATCAGTGACAAGGGATTCGTTTTTACTAATCAATGAGAAGATGTTTTCAAACAAGTCTTTCAAGTGTAGAAAACTTTTACGACTAGAAATAAAATATGTTATAGGTTGTTCAGTTTGGAGTATACAGAGATCTGAACAAGACGTAATTATAGTATTCTATCACAATGTACAAATACTTCTTCTTTTTCTTAGCGATTTTTTTTATCACTAGTTCTGAAAGTAAGTATTTGCTATACGTTTTAATTTTTATTTTTGTTTAATGTATTTATTTTTACACACACACACACACACATACAGATATATATATATTTTGTATTACTTTTTGTTTATTCTTTTCATCAGAGCATATTCTGATAATTATATATAGGTAGAAAATAATAAACCATTCAAGAATATATTTATAATCGATAGTTTTGTAATAATACAAACAGTCCGTCGACATATTGTTGTTCATGTATTTAGTGTTATTAATGAATAAGGACACTCTTCAAATAGCTGTTTCGTTGGTAGAAAACCGTTATGACCAACAGTAAAACTGTTACAAGTTGTCCACTTAATACAAACAGTCCTCAGAGATCAGCCTTACATGTTATTAATTAATGGGAAACTTTATCCAGACAACTCTCGCAAATGTAGTGTTTCGCTAAGACTGCAAACAGAACAGTGCTAAAGATTGCTTAGTTTGGAGCACTCACAGACCTAAAACAAGACGTAAACATGCGATGTGGAAATACTTCGGGTTTTTTATACCTTCGACGACGTATATGTCCAATTCTGAAAGTAAGCCTACAACATTTTAGATACGGATTTTAAAGCTCGTTTTCTTTTGTTTTTCAGATGATTGCTCTATTAACATCGCTCTCAATAAACCCGCAATCATGAGTCCTTACTTCAAGCATGAAAAAGCAGCAGCCAAACATGCAGTTGATGGCAACTGTGGATCTATCTTCAAAACAGACGGATGTGCAATAACGTATCTCTATGACTACTGGCCGTGGTGGATGGTAGACTTAGAAGACATGTATACTGTCCACACGTTCACTTTAACTAACAGAGATATCTTTAACAATTAAATAACAACATACTTACTAATAGTGATCTCATGAGATGTCAGTATGTAAGATAAATACAAAGTAATAAATGAATATATAAGAAATTAGAAATAAAAAGGCAAGATATTCTTCTGTCAGTCTCTGAATTATTTTCCATTTCATTTTTTTTTAGCTCTCTTTCTTCAAATGACATAACTAGAGTGATATTTTCTGTATTGCTGTCTGTATGAAAGATTTAAAGTTACTTTATAAGTAATAAATGTTTCTGTTAAAAATCTATGAATTATACACAGATTAATAAAAACAAAAAAGGTTTTAAAAGTAAGTACCCAGTAAATATTCTACGTTCTTCTTCTTCTTCTTCTTCTTATTATTATTATTATTATTATTATTATTATTATTATTATTATTATTATTATTATTATTATTGTTGTTGTTGTTGTTGTTGTTGTTGTTGTTGTTGTTAATTTTAAATTGTACGACTGAAATGTAATCGATGGTACATGATCATTCTTGCTCATCACAACTACAGGGTTATTTCTCGTTCCAACCACTCTGAAGCGATTAACTCGTCAAAGGTCATGACATTTACTTTTTCTGTGTACGCGAAATGAGTAAACGCGACAACGTCCTGGTGGGGTGGGGAGAAGAAGAAGAACACCGAGTCCAGCGTCAGAGAGTTTCCTCTCATTAGTTTTAACAACAGCCACATATCCGTTAGTAAAAATGTCTTTAGTGAGTTTTTACATAAAACATAATTGTGTTCTTCTTTCAGTGGAAAGACTTCATTATTTTGTAATTGAATTATTTAAATCAAATCCTGAAAGATGTGAAGAAGCCAAGCCTACTTTGTGCTACAATGACACTGCAGGAACACTGGGAGTATCAGAAAGCAGGAGCTTCTCGTGTCACACGCCAACAAAAGGAAGATTTCTGAGAATCAGGATCTGGAGAAAACAAACTTTTCTGACTATCTGTGAAGTTCAGATTTTTGGAGAAATCGAAACTAGTAATATAGAACAAATATATGTATATACGTATATACGTATATGTGTCTATATATTTGTGTATATGTATCTTCGTGTCTATATATACGTGTGTGTACATTTAAATATGAATGTATCAGTGTGTGTACGTTAGTATGTCTCTATGTATATATGTGTGTATGTTCATGTGTGTGTTGTATGCATGTATGTGAGTATATGTATGTGAATGTATGTGCGTATGTGTGTACACTAAAACGAATCTAATTGGTTCCAAAGCCTCGTTCGTTATACGGTTCTTTCGTTATAGGGTCCATTGAAATACGTGTTATAAGGAGTAATCCTTTCCTGGCCCCCAAATACACGCTCTCAAAAATGACAAATATAGTATAAAATACTAAAATAAGTTAATGAACAGACTGTTAAACTCCTGAAATGAACAATATCATTAATGCGTTATCTGAACTTACTGATTCTGAGCTTGCAGCAGAGCAAGCAGAGAAGAGGGAGGAGACAGTTACAGAGAAGAGATGGAATAAGAGTAGTCATCCTTCCTAGCCCACTTTGGTGACTGTCCGTCTGTCTGTAGGAGGTCTTGTTCTCATCCTCCCCTGAAATATTCTTCCATGCTCGTTATGGGGTTCTGAGACTGATAGGTAAAACCGTTCGTTATACGGATAGGCGTATTAGAATCCCTTCATTTTAAGGTGCCCCACTGTACGTACGTATGTATTAGTCTATGTCTGTATGTGTGTGTATGTGTGTCTTAATGTGTGTATCTGTTTGTGTATATGTGTTTTATCTATATATCTTTGTATGTATGTATGTGTGTGTAAATGTGTATACATATGTGTGTATGTGTGTCTATAGGTTTTTTAATTACTATTTCTCATTCATATTTCATACACATTTTCATGTTCTGTATATTCGTATTTTGAAGTGGAATGTAATTCTGTTCTTTTTCTTCTTTAATTATTTCAGGTTGTTGAAACCCAACACTTTTTCTCCGGGTGAAACAAACACGGGTGGTTTCCAATAGTTCTGTCATGTCGACCACGCCCATCGTGAAATGTCCTTTGATGTGTATGAGTAATGTGAAATGTCTGGCTTTCAACTTCAACACTCAAACTGAACAGTGTGAACTCATCTTTCATCCAGAGTTTGCCTTGAACATCCAGAACGATTCTCACTGGGATTATTACGGACCTGACTTGTGCTGAAACAACGAGTCAACAAAAGACAACAACAGAAAGCTTCTTATGTTAGATCTGAACAAATTGGAAAATGCAATATGTGTTTTTATTGTTGGTGGAATCGTGGGGTGTTGTTATTATTATTATTATTATTATTATTATTATTGTTGTTGTTGTTGTTGTTGTTGTTGTTGTTGTTGTTGTTGTTTTTTTTTTGGGAGTTTTTGATATTTTTTTATTTGCTTTGTATCTGACTTTATATCTGCTTGTTTCTGTTAGATAAAAAATGTATTTGTTATTATTATCATCTTTATCATTATTATGATTACTGTTCTTGTTAGATAGTTATTCTAGTTATTGTTGTCGTTGTATTTCAGTACATTTCTTATCAACATATTTTATATGTCTGTACATTTATTGTGAACATATTTTATCTTTTATTACATTTATTATCAACTTATTTTATATGTCTGTACATTTATTGTGAACATATTTTATCTTTTAGTACATTTATTATAAGCACAGTGTATATTTCAGTATGTTTATTATAAACACATTTTACATTTCAGTATATTTATTATAAACACACTTTATATATCACTACATTTATTATCAACACATTTTATATTTCAATACATTTATTATCAACACAGTTTATATTTCAGTACATAATTTATACATCAATAGTTTTACTATTAGTATAGTTTCTAGTTTAAAACCTTTAGTTTGATAATAGTATCAAATTTTATATTTACTTGAATAATTTTACAATTCGTGTTATTCCGTATTCCTTACATTGTTTTCGTTTCTCTATTAATGCAATAAAGGCTTTGTCTAATTAGGTTTTCAGTTTTATTTCTTCCTTTCATTATTGACGTCGTTTTTGTCTTCACCGTCATCAAACTACAGCCAGCTAATAGTATTATCATTATTGTTTTATTATTATTATCATCAATATCATCCTCGTCGTCATCATCAAACAATAATAATCATTACCTTTTTCTCAGATCACTGCCAGTTCTACTATTTATTTTCTATTTTATTCTATTCTTCTTCTTCTTCTTCTTCTTCTTCTTCTTCTTATTATTATTATTATTATTATTATTATTATTATTATTAATCTCGTTTTTGTTATTCTTCTTACAACTATTTTATTCTTTTTATTGTGTTGTTATTATTACAATTATATTATTTTTATTAATGTTTTGTTATTATTGTGTTTTTACTGTTAAAAGAAGTGGTGTTTATCAATATAGTGATAATTCTTGCATGAGCTGTAACGTTAAAAATTAACAATCATAAAATGATCTTTCTTCCTTTGAAAACAACTCTTTGACAGAAAGAAATGGAGAACTTGCTACAACATATCAATATTGGAACATAATAATAATAATAAAATTAAATTAAGAAAAGACTAACAAATTTTACTGATTAAATATATTTGCAAAACTCAATTGCAAATACTGTTGCTAGTGAGTTGAAACGAATATTCACAACCTTCTACTAGTGAAATTCAAAGATAATATTTTAGATATTTGTAAAAAGATTTATTCAGCCGCATTTGTGCCATTTTGTTCTCCTTTCAGAATTTGTACCCTTGTCATACATTTCAGTCATGCGTGAAATAAAATATCTTGCTACCTTGTGGAAAATAGAAGCAACTTTTGTGCCATACCAATATATTAACTTACCCGGAGTTTTCAAATGTGTGATGGAATATCCATTTATTTGTTAGCGTTATGTAGATCAAATCAAAATACGTTTATGTTCTACACTGAAATGTTTGAGAAGCCGATTGTAGACTCCAATTCTGAGCAACTATTAAATTAATTATTAATGAAAAATTTAGTTCTGCAGTACTTTTCAGCCTCCTAATGTTTTGTATTAACAACAAAATTAGTGACAAGGCATTTGTTTTTAAGCCGAAGAAAAGAACCAGATAGCAGAGAGTGGACTAACGACAACAGATAAATTTTGAAAGTAAAAAATTTATAATCAAAGAATTATTTTTTTGTATGTTGTTCAATAAACTGATTTTCAGAAGAAAACAATGTTTTGTTTTCGTTTTGAAAGTTGGTGGTTACAAAAACTTATAAATATTTCAACATAATTCTATTTTAGATGGCTCCTGCCTCGGTTGCTGGTTATAAACAATAGTTTGTTTCTTGAAAGAATAACTAATAGATTTCATTGATTTAATCGATTTCAGATAATGTAAAAACCAACCAAAATACTGCTGCTACGGTAATTTATACAAATAATTATGGCTAACTTAAGTAATATAGAAGAACGTTTTGTTGTTCGTTGCTCACTGATCAAAATGTATGACTTATACATAAAATTACAACAAACTGATCTTTTTTCTTTCTTTTTTGAGAATACCTTGCTTTTTAAGTCAGCTGAAAATTCAGAACCTACCGCTAATAATTATTTTTATTAATTTTGGTGGAAGGATTAGTCGGAGTAGTTTATTTATTTATTTATTTTAGAATTAGAATTATTAATTTAATACTGAAAGAATCCATTTTGAGGTAACTTATTTGATATCTTTCAACCCATGAATGTTTTACGTTAACGACAGAATAAATTCAGTGTCGAGTTTCAGTTTAACATCTCAAGACAATACTTCAAACTGAACAGTTATTTTCCGAGATAAATCAAATGAACTTTTAAAATCAGTGACAAGGGATCTGTTGTCGCTATTCAATGAGAAGATATTTCTAAACAAGTCTTTCAAGTGTAGAAAACCTCTAACACTAGAAATACAATTTGTTACAGATTGTTCAGTTTGGTGTATACAGAGATCTGAACAAGACGTAATTATAGTATTCTTCTACAATGTACAAATACTTCATCTTTTTCTTAGCGACCCTTCTCATAATTAGTTCTGAAGGTAAGAATGTTTTTGTATCCGTCTAAATTCGACTAAATCAATATCCTCACGCTTTCTGTTTCTTTTCTGTCTTCTTTTTGGATTATCTTTCCTTTTGTTTCTTGTTGTGTCTGTCATTTCCTGTTAATTCTTTTTTACGTTTTAAATCCTCAATCAACTTACATTTATTATATTATCATTCCTGATATTTTATATATTGAGATGGTGTAAAATATCATGAACATGATTAATATTTCTAACTATTATAATGGCAGTGAATGAATACTGAAAAGTTTTAAATTTCAGACGAAACGACTACAAATATCGCTCTCAAGAAACCAGTAATCTCGAGTTCTGTTGTGAACAGTCCGTTTGCTGTTCCGGAACATGCAGTAGATGGTAATTAGTGTACAATTTACGGGAGAAACGGTTGTTTTATTTCCAGCAGCAAAGACGAAAATCCTTGGTAGCTGTTTAACTATATATCTGTCCATCTATCTCTCTATCTATGAATCTCTTTATCTGTCTATCTATCATTTCATAATTTGTATACTGATTCTTTTTACAGCAGAGCATCTTCATTATTTTGTCATTGAAATATCTGAGAAGAACCCATATAAATGTTTATCAGAAAAACTTACTGTGTGTTACAAGAACATTGGATCGGCGCTAAATATATCAGAAACCAGGAACATCACATATCAGTTTGCTGTACAAAACAATAACATTCTGTATCTCTCTGTATCTATCTATATTTCTATTTATATATCTGTCTATATATCTATCAACCTATGTATGTAGATATACATCTCTCACTCTCTCTTTTTTATAATGTGACAACATTAAAATCATTTATTATTTATTTCAGTTTGTTTATTCATTCGTTCATTTATTTTATTTTATTTTATTTTATTTTAAGTTTTATTTTACTTTTATTTATTTTTTATTATTATTACTTATTTATTTATTTTTTTTAATTTTTTTTTTGCCGACACCAATGTTTTATATCAGCTGAAAATTAAGAATCCTCAGCCCATAATTAATTGATATCACTTCAAGATTTTAAATAATAATTTTTTTAATGAGTTATAATTTTTAATTTAATATTGAGAAAATTTTGAGGTAAGTTATTCAAAACTTTTCTGTATTTTAGTTCTTTATCTTAACGTCAATGTGAATGTATTGTAGAGTTTTAGTTTTACTTCTGCAAAGAACACTTGAAACTTAGCAGTTATCTTCGGAGAGAATGCATCGTATTTTTCAAATTAGTGACAAGGGATTCGTTTTTACTAATCAATGAGAAGATGTTTTCAAACAAGTCTTTCAAGTGTAGAAAACCGTTATGACTAGAAATACAATATGTTATAGGTTGTTCAGTTTGGAGTATACAGAGATCTGAACAAGACGTAATTATAGTATTCTATCACAATGTACAAATACTTCTTCTTTTTCTTAGCGATCCTTTTCATCACTAGCTCTGAAGGTAAGAATGTGTTTGTTGTTGTGGGGGGGTCTGAATTTAATTATATCGACATAGTAACGTTCTTGTTTTTTTATTTTTTTTTTTTCATTTTATTTTGTTTTTTGTTCTTCCCGCTGTTTTGCTTCTGTTATCTTTTGTATTTTGTATGCCCGCATAAATTACGTTTATTTGATTGTCTTTGTGTACATTCACTATATCGAGGTGTGTATAAAATGCTGTAAAACATTCTTAATATCTCATTTATTATAATGATAATGAATGAAGAACGAACACCTCTTTTTTCCCAGACAGTCTTTCTACAAATATCGCTGTCAACAAACCAGTATTTGCGAAAACTACCCTCCATTGGAAACAGGCTCTTCCACAACATGCTGTGGATGGCAACCTTGGCACACATTTTGAAACTGACGGTTGTTTTGTTTCCGGCGACGATGACAAAAGACCTTGGTTGATCATAGACTTAGAAGCGTCTTACATCATCCACACGGTTGCTTTGACCAATTCGGATAAATATGGTAAGTTCTTCGATCTAATAGTGAGAAATAATAATCAGACAATATAATATTCACTGATACTTTTCATTGTTATCATTTGTGATTATATTTTCAATATCATTGTTTTTGTTGTTGGTTGCATTTATTATTATTTTGGTTGTTGCTGGTGTTGTTGGTGTTGTTGATCTTGTTGTTTTAGTTATAAATGATGGTTATTCAGATATTTCTTTACCATACTTATCTAATGTTTTCTTTAAACTGTTAGCCGTCCTTGGAAGGTAATTAGTTCTTTTTGATCTCTAATAATTTATTTATTTACATGTTTACTTACTTACTTAGTTACTTATTTACTTACTTACTTACTTACTTACTTAGTTACTTACTTACATATTCAGATACATTTCTATATTAAAATTATTTTAATGTTAATTTTTTATTTTTTATCTGTCTATCTATCTATTCATAATTTGTATATTGATTTTTTTTTTTACAGCAGAGCAACTTCATTATTTTGTCATTGAAATATCTGAGAAGAACCCATATAAATGTTTTGAAAGACGTACTGTGTGTTACAAGAACACTGGACCGGCGCTAGGATTGTCAGAAACCAGGAACTTCACTTGTGAGAAACCAACTCGAGGTCGATTTCTGTTAATTAGAAATTGGAAAGAAGCTCTATATCTGACCTTGTGCGAGGTTCAGGTTTTCGGCGAACGAGACAATGGTGAGAAGTTACTTGCATCACATAAACTTTATTTTTGATAACTTTTCTAATATATTTAATCATGATAGTTTCCTATTTTAATTTTTTTTTTCCCTGCCACAATATGTTTGTATACTGTCTCTCTTTCTTTCTCGATCTATCCTTCTATGTATATATCTGTCAACCTATCTAAGTAGATATCTCTGACTTTCTCCTTTTTATGATATGACAACATCAAAATTCATTTATTTCTTAATTATTTCAGTTTGTGAAAATCCAAGTCGGTTTCCTAGGGTCAAACAAACACGACTGATTTCTGATAATTCTGATATATCGACCATGCCCATCACGAAATGTCCTTTGATGTGTATCAAGAATGTGAAATGTCTGGCTTTCAACTTCAACACTGAAACTGAACAGTGTGAACTCATCTTTCATCCACGGTTTGCCTTGAACATTCAGAAAGATTCCCAGTGGGACTACTACGGAATTGACTTGTGCTAAATGGGACAATGAGAAAGAAAGACAAATATTTTCGTGAATACATATAAGTAGCGTACAGAATAACAAATGAATATTTTCTACTTTTACGGATATTGTATCATCAAATGACGGAGATAAGTTTAGAGATAAAGATGGAACGATGTTACATTTATAGTAAAGAAAGTTAACACGGCCAACACTGAAAGGGTCCACATACTGAAATTCTGAAGTTTCTGTATGACAACACAGTTAATATTAACAACACACAACAGATCACTTGAAAATCTTTAAGTGACTTCTTGCGAGAATGAACAATTCGATTTATCACAGTTACATTTTATCTACAAACATTATAAATACAGATATAAAAAAACAAGCATGCAGTCACACATACATACATGGATACATGGATACATGGATATATGGATACAGGGATACAGACATACATACATACAAACATACAAAAATGCATACATACATACAGATATATAAATATTTATTTATAGACCAGTCTCAGTGCAGACATTATAACTATTGATATTATATTTAAGTAGAAGTTTGTTACATTTTACAGGTTTCTTTTTTGTTTTTCACTTTACTCTCATTTAGCCATTTCCTTTTACTGCTGTGTCTCTGGTCTTACACGTATTTGTTTCTATTATCTAAACTGTCAGTTTAGTATTATTGTTATTATAATTTTACTAGTAGCAGCATTATTAGCACTATTGTAGTATTTTATTGTTATTATCATTGTTGTTTTTACAATTTTTATTATGGCTGTTATTATTATTTTTATTATTATTATTTTGATCATTATCATAATTATAATTATTTAAAAAAAATTATTTAGTGTTTATTATTATTATTATTATTATTATTATTATTATTATTATTATTATTATTAATATTATTATTGCATATCTAATATTTATATAATTTGTTACCAACTTACTTTTTACTTTACAACAACTTTATTATCTCTACAGTCTAATGTTCAATACATTTTTTTACCAACATAGTTTATATTTGAGAAATTTTATTATCAATACAGTACATCACAGTTATCAAAATAGTTTAAATTTCCGTACATTTGTTATTAACCTCTATATAGCACACTTTATACTTTAATAGTTTTAAAATCAAAACAGTTTACAATTTAATACTTTTATTTTCAACATAGATTATAGTTTGATAATTTTATTATCAACATAGTTTACAGTTTAATACTTTTATTATCATATATACATATATACTCCCAAATCACTTGCAGACATTATCATTATTGATGTTATATTTAAATAGATATCTGTTACATGCTACAGTTTTTTTCTTTATTCTAGAATATTAATATCATAGTTGTGTATCTCTTTGTTTCTATTAAAGTTTTTTATTTATTATTATTATTATTATCATTACAATTATTTTGATTACTGTTGCTGTTGTCTAGTTATTCTTGCTTTTGTTACTGTTGAGGTCTTCACATTATCGTTTTGTTATTTCATTATTATTATTATTACAGGTGTTTTCATTTATCAACAAATAATATTTCGGAATTTTTGTTTCATAGTTTATAGTGGGTTTGTTTGTTTTGGGGCTTTGTGTTGTTTGTTGGGGGTTTTTGTGTGTTTATTTTTTCTTGTTTGTTGTTCTTGTTGTTATGTTGTTGTTGTTCGTCTTCTTTTTTGTGGGGAGTTTTCTAGATTTCTTTTGTGTGTATATATATATATATATATATATATATATATTGCATATGAATAATTTACATTCCTCGCCTTTCATGTCAACGTACTTTATATTTCAATATTTTGATCATTAATATTTCAGTATTTTTATCATAAACGTAATTTATAAATTGGAAATATCAGCATAGCTTTTATTTTAGTACATTTATTACTACCGTTGTTTATAGATTTATACTTAGTCTGTATTTTAATATAGTTACTCTCACGAGAGTCTACACTTCATTACGTTTGTATTTCAGTACACTTCTTACCAACACATTTTATTGAACAGTATTTGTTAACGCGTGTTATTCTGCATTCCTTACACTGTGTTCGTTTCTGTATTAATATAATAAAGATTTTACCTATTTAGTTTTTATTTTATTTCTTCTCTTCATTATTGACGTCGTTGTCGTCTTGATCGTCATCAAACCTCAGCCAGCTAATGCTATTATCATTATCATCATCATCATCATAATCGTCATCGTCGTCATCATCATTATAAAACTATAATTTCAAAATTGTTTAGTGTGACGTGCTACTTTACTTTCTATTCTGAAATTATAGAAATAACAAGAGACTGAAAAATGTATTTAAAAATTTGACTCAGTAAAGTTCTCTGAAGTTTCATGTTCGTGCAACCATTTCTTCTGAGCATCATATTCTAACTCTTCTTCTAATTTTCTCTTAGTAAATTAAAACTTAGAATTATTATCATTATTCTTAACTGACGAAAATACTGGTATTGATTGATTTCAAGTGTAGAAAACCGTTAAGACTACAGATTGTTCAGTTTGGAGTATACAGAGATCTGAACAAGACGTAATTATAGTATTCTACTGCAATGTACAAATACTTTTTCATCTTTTCTTAATGATCCTTTTTAAAAGTTTAATTATATCGATATCCTGATGTTTCTGTAATATTTTTCCCCCTTTTCTTGCTGCTGTTATGTTTCTAATCTCTTTTTTTGAATTTTGAATGCTCCAAAATTAAAATGGTGCTTTGTTTTAGCAGGCTGTTATTTCACGAGTTGGTACCAGAATAAACTATGATATGTTCCATTGCAAATGAAGAATTTCTTAATAAAATAGAGACCTGCTTCAGGCTGTAGGTAGTAGACGTCAGCACTTGTCTCTTTATTAATTCTTAATATTAGAAATAACCTTTGGAGATGCATTTCATTTTCTATGATATTCAATGGAAAATATTTAAACTTTTAAGTCCCTTCTAAACCGAACAGCTTTTTCCTTCTTTTTTATTTTAATTTTGTTTTTATTTTATATACAAATATATATATATTATTGTTATTTTGTTATTGCTTGTTTGCTTGTTTTTATTATTATTATTATTATTATTATTATTATTATTATTATTATTATTATTTAGCATTAATATAGTAACAATTATTGCTACACGTTTCACATATATATATATATATATTTCTACTAGTTTTTGTTTATTATTTTCATCAGAGTATATTTTGATAATTATATTAAAAAGGTATAAAATAATAAACAGCTCAGGAATATTTCTATAAATCGATAGTTTTGTACCAGTTCAAGCTGTCCTTCGAGGTAGATGTAGATGTGTGTTACTAACGAATGAGGGCACGGTTCTCTTAACTCTTTCGTGTGTAGAAAGCCGTTATGACCAAGAGTGAAACGGCTACAAGTTGTCCAGTCACAATAACAATACAGACAGTCCTCAGAGATCAGCATTTCGTGTTATTAATGAATGAGAAACTATATCCAGTGAACTCTCGCAAATTTAGTGTACCGTTACGACTATAAACAAGACAGTGCTAGAGATTGCTTAGATTGCTGCAGATATTTAACAAGACGTAAATATACAACATTTTAATCATAGGATATGGATTTTAAAGCTCATTTTCTTTCTTTTTCGGATGATTGCTTTATTGACATCGCTCTTAATAAACCTGCAATCATGATTTCTGCCTTGGTTCATGCAAAAGCAGCAGCCCAATGTGCAGTTGATGGCAACATTGACTTGAATACAGACGGATGGGCAATAATGGCTAGTTCTGACGACTGGTAGACTTAGAAGATACGTATACTCTCCACATTTTAACCACCAGAAATATAGAAGGTGAAATTCGTTATCAGTGAAATAACAACATACTTACAAAAAGTGATATAATAAGATGTCAGTATATAAAATAAATACAAAGTATTAATACAGAAATTAATATGTAAGAAATTAGAAACAAAAAAGCAAGATATTCTTCTCAATCAGTTTCTGAATTATTTTCCATTTCAATTGTTTTTCTCTCTCTTTCTTCAAACGACATAACTAGAGTGATATTTTCTGTATTGCTGTCTATAAGAAAGATTTAAAATTATTTTATAATAATAAATATTTCTGATCAGAGCTATGAATTATACACGGATTAATAAAAACAAAAAAGGTTTTAAAAGATATCAGTAAATACCCAGTAAATATTCTTGCGTTCTTCTTTGTCTTCTTCTTCTTCTTCTTCTTATTATTATTATTATTATTATTATTATTATTATTATTATTATTATTATTATTATTATTATTATTATTATTATTATTATTATTATTATTGTCATTGTTGTTGTTTCTTGAAAATAATTGTTATTATTATTATTATTAATTTTAAACCATACGACTGTAATCAATGGTATGTGATCGTTCTTCCTCATCGCGAGTACAGGGTTATTTGTGGAACAGCAAATTTGTCTGACAATCTGTGAAGTTCAGATTTTTTAAGAAATCGAAACTAGTAACAGTAAGTACAGAAGAAATATGTATCTACGGGTCTATGTACATGTCTATATAAGTGTGTGTGTAAATATATGAGTATATGTACGTTAGTGTGTATATATATATATATATATATATATATATACATGTACGTCGTGTTTGTGTATATACATGTGCCTTTCTGGTTGAATGTGTGTTTGTATGTTATGTATATATGTGCATAAGTGTGTATGTGTGTGTATGTGTGTGTTTGTATGTGTGCATGTGTGTATATGTTAATGTGTGTGTCTGTATCTATGTGTATATATATGTATGTGTATCTCTTGAGTTTATTGAGTTTTCTGATAAATATGTTATACAAATTCTTCATGTTATATATATTTGTGTTTTCAAGAGGAATATAATTCTTTTCTTTTTCTTCTTTATTTTCGTGTTGTCGTGTGGAATGTAAGTCACTTTGACATGTTCTGTATATTTCTGAAATTACTTCAGGTTGTGGAAACCCAACACCTTTTCTCCGGGTGAAACAAACACGGGTGGTTTCCAATAGTTCTGTCATGTCGACCACGCCCATCGTGAAATGTCCTTTGATGTGTATGAGTAATGTGAAATGTCTGGCTTTCAACTTCAACACTCAAACTGAACAATGTGAACTCATCTTTCATCCAGAGTTTGAACATCCAGAACGATTCTCACTGGGACTACTACGGACCTGACTTGTGCTGAAACAATGAGTCAATAAAAGACAACAACAGAAAACAGAAACGAAGAAAGAACATAAATCATTTCGTCTTAGATGGGAACAAATTAGAAAACGTACATTTTTCTCTTTTGTTTTGTGAAATAACAAATAACAGATATCGTCTTGATTTATTTCTGCATTTAAGAATTAAACATAGATCAGCAAAAGAATTCATCATCCCATAATGTTTAGTAATTTCGCTTTTTTTCATTGCAGCTTTTCGACTTGTCAATTTTGTTATTGAAGTCTTTGTGAAGAATCCTAAAAACTGTGCCGATGCCAAAGTCACTGTGTGTTATAATCATACTGGAGCGGCGCTAGGAGCTTCTGAGACGAGAAGCTTCGCTTGTGAGAAACCAACAACAGGTCGATTTGTCAGAATCAGAAAGTGGAAGCAAGATTATGTCCTTACTTTGTGTGAAGTTCAGGTTTTCGGCCAGCAAAAAATTGGTAAACTTTATAATAAACGTAATGGTAAAAAATTATGTTAATAATGTCGTGGCTGTATCTTATTAAATGCGTTATAGATATGCTATTTTATTAATGTAATTTAGATTGAATGGCGAGAATATAATATGTTTCTTTTCTTAGCCTCTGTAAAATATCCTACGTTGATAATAAACACTGAAATGTTTGTCCTTAAACTGATATTTCTCGCCTGTTTTAGGTTGTGAAAATCCAATTTATTTCGATCGACTTAGACAAACACGACTAAAATCAGATAACCCTCTGATACTGACCACACCCCTGATGAACTGTGCTATTGAGTGTGTGAAAAATGGCGCCTGTCTGGCTTTCAACTTCAACACTGAAATTCAGCAGTGTGAACTCATCTTTCAGCCTCAGTTTGGCGAGACAACTGAGAAGAATTCCGTGTGGGACTACTACGGATCAGATTTGTGTTAAAACAGACGATCACCAAAAATTATTTGTGACGTACAAACTGTAACGTGTAAACAAAAACACATAGATACTCTTAACTAATATCACTAGAAACTATATAATATGTGTCATTGTTTACGTACAAAGTTTTCGGTTTCATGTTCGATCGAAGGCACCACTGTGATCTATATATATATATACATATATACTGTATAACCGAGTCAGATCTTGTCGAGTGAACAGTCAAGGGAATGTAAATAATTAAGTATACAGTTACATTAACAAATGTCTAGAGACGTTTACAAAACAGATCTATTCCTTTGAGGCAGAAATATATATGCTGTTTTGCTTCAATTCATCTCTGTCGACATGATTGTGAATGAATACTAAAGAATAAAATAAATAATTGTTTTCACTTTTTTGTAATGTTAAACAAACAAAATAAACAATCTGAGTAATTGCAAAGAAAAAATTAGTAAAAGATATATTTATATATATATCCTGTCAAAAGAATCGAAAACATAACATATAAATATACGTACATACATACATATATTAATATATATAATCAGAATAAGAAAACTGTTGAGTATATATATATAGATATATCCTCAACAGTTTCCTCATTCTGCTTTTGAAACACACATGTAATACTCCATCATCATAGGAGAGATCCGAGCATAAGAAAAGTATTAACACAGGAAGCAATCTTCATTTGACAACACAAATTACACGACAGTTCACGTTTCAACAAAACTGTGCTCAGAAATAATATCACAATCATCACGTCTATCATTTCACTTACATTTCAGTTGTTACCTTTAGTCTACACTATTTCCAACTTTTATCATCCTCTATTCAATCTCTCAATAAATCATCTGTTCATTGATTTTTTTTTTTTTTTTTTCATCTTTTCAAAACTATTAAAATACAAAGAGACGAACACAGCCATTTCTTCATTTACCTTTCACTTGTTTGCATGAAGCAGCATCTCGACAACAAAAAGCTGGGTGGACATACTGAACTCTAGTACTCACTACCATGGTTTTCACGGTTCGCTGACTCTGTGTATTTAACTTGACTTCACATTCATATTTTATATTATAACAAACTGACGACGGCTGTTCAGTAACGTGTTACTGTACGTGAAACATCAACACGTGTAACTAACGTTATTAAATTTATATGAAATTTGTGAATGCAGATTTTCAGTGAGGTAATCATAAGGGACCTGTGTTGCTATAAACGTAGGAGGTTCATTGATCTTGTTGGTATAAACTGACAACTGAGGTGTAGTCGGCCGTGTATATACATTCAGTTTGTCTCTGGACACAATTAAAATCACAAATTTACCATCATGAGGAAATATTTCTTCGTGTTTATAGCAATAATTTACGTTTGTAGTTCGGGAGGTATGTATACACACATTACCTTTATTTATTTATTTATTTATTTATTTATTTATTTATTTATTTATTTACTTACTTACTTACTTATTTATGTATTTCGGCTTTGTGTCGCAAGAAAACTGTCTAAAAGAAAAAAAAATACCATTTGTTTTGAATTAGTATAGATATTTAGCTCAAAGGTGATTTTTGTTTTATTTTTCCGAAAGCTAAGCCTTACAACCAGAACAAATTGATTCGAGCAAATGTTTGTCTTTAAAAAGAAACCTGAAAAATTATTTTTTGTATGTATTGTATATTATATTATTTTTATTAATCATAATCTTGTTCTTAAATTTATTTGTATTTATTTTTATTTATTTCTTGCATAAGAAATGATAGTAACGATATTCATGAAAAAGACGGCGAAAAATACAAATGTTTACGTATATCCTTATACTTACACGATTATCTAGAAGGAAATAGATAATTGTTCATGTCTAGTAACAACACTGATTGCTGTTGATAATTGTTTTTTCTGTAGATCTTTCAGACAACATCGCTCTCAAAAAACCGGCAATCATGAGCTCAGTGTACAATAACTACGAGAGGGCAAAGGCGAAGCAGGCAGTGGACGGCAACACTGGAACTGATTTCTACAACAATTACTGCTCACATACGGGCTCAAATGACACGAATCTTTGGTGGATGGTAGATTTGGAAAACACGTACAATGTGCACACGGTTACTTTGACTAACAGAAATAGTATGGGTGAGTGTCTGTGTCATCCGCTTCACACTGCTCGGTAAACTTAGAACTGCTAAACATTAAAAACCAGTCTGCGAGGTTAAGAAAACAATTACCTCACTCTTCTCCCCATAAACATACATACATAGACATAGATATATGAATATATATATATATATATATGTATGTATATATGTATGTATGTAGGTATGTATGTATGTATACATACATACATACATACATACATACTTACACATACACACATACATACATACATTCATATATATATACATGCACGCATGCATACTTATATACACACATACATACATACATATACACTTATATATATATGCCATGCACATATACATTCTTAGATACATACTTACAGACATACTTAAATACATATATACATACACGCATTCATAATTGCACACATGTACTTTCATACATAGACATCAGCCTACCTAAATACATACATACATACGAAGTTATATATAAATATAATTTGTGTTCTTTAAACGTTAAAACTTAAAGTGAGACGTGAACAACAAAAGTCAAGATTTAAATTATTTTCTCGACAGCAACATCAGTTCATCCGTTTCTACACCACCCTGGGACGACATTAATGACTGGAGTAGATTTATCTGCTTTGCTTTCGAAGAAAAAAGAAAAGAAAAGGAAGCAACTAGGTTTATTTTAGATTTATGAATTAAGTTTTGTACCCTCAATTTATATCATTGCAGCTTTTCGACTTGTCCATTTTGTTATTGAAGTCTTTGTGAGGAATCCTAAAAACTGTGCCGAAGCCAAAGTCACTGTGTGTTATAATCATACTGGAGCGGCGCTAGGAGCTTCTGAGACGAGAAGCTTCGCTTGTGAGAGACCAACAACAGGTCGATTTGTCAGAATCAGAAAGTGGAAGCAAGATTATGTTCTCACTTTGTGTGAAGTTCAGGTTTTCGGCCAGCGAAAAATTGGTAAACTTTATAATAAACGTAATGGTAAAAAATTATGTAAATAATGTTGTAGCTGTATCTTATTAAATGCGTTATAGATATGGTATTTTATTAATGTAATTTAGATTGAATGGCGAGAATATAATATGTTTCTTTTCTTAGCCTCTGTAAAATATCGTACGTTGATAATAAACACTGAAATGTTTGTCGTTAAACTGATATTTCTCGTCTGTTTTAGGTTGTGAAAATCCAGTTCATTTCAATCGACTTAGACAAACACGACTAAAATCAGATAACCCTCTGGTACTGACCACACCCCTGATGAACTGTGCTATTGAGTGTGTGAAAAATGGCGCCTGTCTGGCTTTCAACTTCAACACTGAAATTCAGCAGTGTGAACTCATCTTTCATCCTCAGTTTGGCGAGACAACTGAGAAGAATTCCGTGTGGGACTACTACGGATCAGATTTGTGTTAAAACAGACGATCACCAAAAATTATTTGTGACGTACAAACTGTAACGTGTAAACAAAAACACATAGATACTGTTAACTAATATCACTAGAAACTATATAATATGTGTCATTGTTTACGTACAAAGTTTTCGGTTTCATGTTCGATCGAAGGCACCACTGTGATCTATATATATACATATATACTGTATAACCGAGTCAGATCTTGTCGAGTGAACAGTCAAGGGAATGTAAATAATTAAGTATACAGTTACATTAACAAATGTCTAGAGACGTTTACAAAACAGATCTATTCCGTTGAGGCAGAAATATATATGCTGTTTTGCTTCACTTCATCTCTGTCGACATGATTGTGAATGACTACTAAAGAATAAGTATGAGATAAAATAAACAGCTTGAATAATTGCAAAGAAAAAATCAGTAAAAGATATATATCAGTAAAAGATCCGAAAAAGGAGAACATTCTACCATTTGTGTGTGATTATTATTTAAAAACGAGTCGGATTGTGTCGACTGAAGTATCTAAAGACATTTACACTACAAACGTATTTTTGTTTTGCTTCACTTCACCTCTGTCGATATAATTGTGAATGAATACTCGATAATAAGTATGAGAAATAAAAATTAAAAAAATGTTATGACTTTTTATTGATACCGGGTTTTAAATAAGAAAGAAACCAATTTGAATAATTGCAAAGAAACAATCAATGTATCAGTAAGAGAACATGTCAATAAATGTAAATAAACACACACATATACACACACAAAACACATAAACATGATACAAATATGCATGTATCTCTCAATATATGTATGTATACATTTTATTTTGTTTTTGTATTTATTTTTTATATTTTATTTATTTTTTTATTATTATTTTTATTTTTTGACATTTCCTCATTCTGGTTAACTTCTTTTAGTGAAAAAAGATACACTGCTCGATCACCTGTCACTTGAGATATACGTGCATAAGAAAAGTACCAAAACAGGAAGCTGTCTTCATTTGACAACATAAATTACAAAACAGTGGACTTTTCGACAAAATTGTGCTCAGAAATAACATCAGAATCATCAAGCCTACCATTTCATTTACATTTACGTTGTCTAAATGCTAAATGATACTATTTATTTTTAGTCTACACGATTTCCAAGGGTTATCATACTCTTTTCCCGACACAAGTATGTCCAGAAATTAGTTCCAGTTTTTGAATCAACTGTACATTTGTTGAATGTTGAATTAAGATAATCACAATTATTTGTAAGATTTCAGCATGTAAAGATATTGTCCTTTATAAACAAAACAGTGTACATTATACAAGTAAAATGTAATTTGTGTAGTCACTTTGTGAACAACATGCGATACTATTTACAACTGAAATGTAATTTGTACAGACCCTGCATAAACATCTCTGTGAACGTTTTACAATTAAAATGTAATTTGTACAGTGATTGTCTAAACAATACGATGTGTGTTATACGAGTAAAATGTAATTTGTACAGTGACTGTCTAAACAATACGATGTGTGTTCTACGAGTAAAATGTAATTTGTACAGTCACTGTCTAAACAATACGATGTGTGTTATACGAGTAACATGTAATTTGTACAGTCACTGTCTAAACAATACGATGTGTGTTATACGAGTAAAATGTAATTTGTACAGTGACTGTCTAAACAATACGATGTGTGTTATACGAGTAAAATGTAATTTGTACAGTCACTGTCTAAACAATTATACGATGTGTGTTTTGTACGAGTAACATGTAATTTGTGTTATACGAGTAAGTGACTGTCTAAAACAATACGATGTGTGTTATACGAGTAAAATGTAATTTGTACAGTGACTGTCTAAACAATACGATGTGTGTTATACGAGTAAAATGTAATTTGTACAGTCACTGTCTAAACAATACGATGTGTGTTATAAACAATACGAGTAACATGTAATTTGTACAGTGACTGTCTAAACAATACGATGTGTGTTATACATGTAATTTGTAAAATGTAATTTGTTATACAGTGACTGTCTAAAAACAATACGATGTGTAATTTTATACGAAACAAAATGTAATTTGTACAGTCACTGTCTAAACAATACGATGTGTGTTATACGAGTAAAATGTAATTTGTACAGTGACTGTCTAAACAATACGATGTGTGTTATACGAGTAAAATGTAATTTGTACAGTGACTGTCTAAACAATACGATGTGTGTTATACTGTCTAAACAATATGTGTGTTATACGAAAATGTAAAATGTAATTTGCTTCTAAACAATACGCAGAGAAACATGTAATTTGGGACTGTCTAAACAATACAACGCGGTGTACATTTTCTACAAATACGAAATACTAAAATTCGATTTTAATTTAATTTTTTATAATTTCATTTTATTGTTGTTGTTGTTTTTAATTTAATTAAAACAATACGATGTGTTTTTTTTTTTTTTTGCTTGCATATTTTATTTATTTTAGTTTATTTTATTTTATTTTGTTTTTTTTTTTTTTTTGTTGCTTACCGAATGTTTACATTATTATACATTTGTTACCAACTTACATTTATTTTACAATATTTTTGTTATCAGCATAGTCTAAGGTTCAATACATTGATTACGAACATACCTTATATTTGAGAACATTTATTATCAACACAACACATCACAATTATAAAAACAGTTATAATTTCCGTACATTTATTATAAACCTGTATACATTTTTTATTAACACAGTTTATAGTTTAATAGTTTTAACATCAAAACAGTTTATAATTTAATACTTTTATTCTCAACATAGATTATAATTTCATACTTTTATTATCAACAGTTAATAATTTTATTATCAACAGTTTCTATTTCAGTACATTTATTACCAACACATTTTCTATTTCATTACATTTATTATCAACATATTATATTTTTCAGTATATTTATTACCAGTACTGTTTATATTTCAGTATATTTGTTACATACAGTTTACATTTCAATTATTTTATTATGAACATAATTTACACTTCAGTATTTTATTTTTGGCTTAGTTTATAATTTAAAACATTTAGAATGATAACAGTATCAAATTTACTACTTTCTCGAAGAATTTACGTGTGTCATTCTGTATTCCTCACAGGCTATTTGTTTCTATATTAATATAATAAAGATATGTTTATTTAGCTTTTATTTTATTTCATCCATTCGTTATTGACGTCGTTGTCGTCTTCACCTTCAAGAAACAACAGCCTTCCAATACTATTATCATTATTGTTATTATTATTATCATTATCATCATCATCGTCATAATCATCAAACTATTATAAGTATCACCTTTTCTATGCCAATTCTAGTATTTATTATATTTATTTATACTCTTCTTTTTCCTTTCTTTCTTTCTTCTTCTTCTTCTTCTTCTTCTTCTTCTTCTTCTTCTTCTTCTTATTATTATTATTATTATTATTATTATTATTATTATTATTGTGTTATTTTTCTTGTTCTTGGCAGTAGTACTGCTTATTAATATAAAGTGATAATTCTTGCATGATTTCTAACGTCAAAAATTATTAATCATAAAATTATCTGTTTTTACTTTCAACACATTTTTTGGAGAGAAACAAATGAAGATATTCAGATATTTGTACAAAGATTTATTCAGCCACTTATCTGCCATTTTGTTCTCCTTTCAGAATATGTATACATGTCATATATTTTGAATTTTTGTCTTTGCTTCAGATTTTCAAGATTTTAGATAATAATTTTTCTTTCTGTAGTTTAGTTTTTTTTTATCTTAACGTCAACATGAATTCATTGCAGAGTTTTAGTTTTACTTCTGCAAAGAACACTTGAAACTTAGCAGTTATTTTCGGAGAGAATGCATCGTATTCTTTCAAATCAGTGACAAGGGATTCGTTTTTACTAATCAATGAGAAGATGTTTTCAAACAAGTCTTTCAAGTGTAGAAAACCGTTACGACTAGAAATACAATATGTTATAGGTTGTTCAGTTTGGAGTATACAGAGATCTGAACAAGACGTAATTATAGTATTCTATCACAATGTACAAATACTTCTTCTTTTTCTTAGCGATCCTTTTCATCACTAGCTCTGAAGGTAAGAATGTGTTTGTTGTTGTGGGGGGGGTCTGAATTTAATTATATCGACATAGTAACGTTCTTGTTATTTTATTTTATTTTATTTTTTTTTCATTTTTTTTTCTTCCCGCTGTTTTGCTTCTGTTATCTTTTGTATTTTGTATGCCCGCATAAATTACGTTTATTTGATTGTCTTTGTGTACATTCACTATATCGAGGTGTGTATAAAATGCTGTAAAACATTCTTAATATCTCATTTATTATAATGATAATGAATGAAGAACGAACACCTCTTTTTTCCCAGACAGTCTTTCTACAAATATCGCTGTCAACAAACCAGTATTGGCGAAAACTACCCTCCATTGGAAACAGGCTCTTCCACAACATGCTGTGGATGGCAACCTTGGCACACATTTTGAAACTGACGGTTGTTTTATTTCCGACTCCGGTGACAAAACACCTTGGTTGATCATAGACTTAGAAGCGTCTTACATCATCCACACGGTTGCTTTGACCTATTTGGATAAATATGGTAAGTTCTTCGATCTAATAGTGAGAAATAATAATCAGACAATATAATATTCACTGATACTTTTCATTGTTATCATTTGTGATTATATTTTCAATATCATTGTTTTTGTTGTTGGTTGCATTTATTATTAGTTTCGTTGTTGCTGGTGTTGTTGGTGTTGTTGCTCTTGTTGTTTTAGTTATAAATGATGGTTATTCAGATACTTCTTTACCATACTTATCTAATGTTTACTTTAAACTGTTAGCTGTCCTTGGAAGGTAATTAGTTCTTTTTGATCTCAAATAATTTATTTATTTACATGTTTGCTTACTTACTTACTTACTTACTTACTTACTTAGTTACTTACTTACTTACTTAGTTACTTACTTAATTACATATTCATATAAAGTTCTATATTAAAATTATTTTAATGTTAATTTTATATTTTCTATCTGTCTATCTATCTATTCATAATTTGTGTATTGATTTTGTTTTTACAACAGAGCGTCTTCATTATTTTGTCATTGAAATATCTGAGAAGAACCCATATAAATGTTTTCAGAAAACGTACTGTGTGTTACAAGAACACTGGACCGGCGCTAGGATTGTCAGAAACCAGGAACTTCACTTGTGAGAAACCAACTCGAGGTCGATTTCTGTTAATTAGAAATTGGAAAGAAGCTCTATATCTGACCTTGTGCGAGGTTCAGGTTTTCGGCGAACGAGACAATGGTGAGAAATTATTTGCATCACATAAACTTTATTTTTGATAACTTTTTTAATATATTTTATCATGACAGTTTCTTATTTTAATTTTTTTTTTTTCCTGCCACAATATGTTTGTATACTGTCTCTCTTTCTTTCTCGATCTATCCTTCTATGTATATATATTTGTCAACCTATCTAAGTAGATATCTCTGACTTTCTCCTTTTTATGATATGACAACATCAAAATTCATTTATTTCTTAATTATTTCAGTTTGTGAAAATCCAAGTCGGTTTCCCAGGGTCAAACAAACACGACTGATTTCTAACCATTCTGAGATATCGAACATGCCCATCACGAAATGTCCTTTGATGTGTATCAAGAATGTGAAATGTCTGGCTTTCAACTTCAACACTGAAACTGAACAATGTGAACTCATCTTTCATCCACGGTTTGCCTTGAACATTCAGAAAGATTCCCAGTGGGACTACTACGGAATTGACTTGTGCTAAATGGGACAATGAGAAAGAAATACAAATATTTTCGTGAATACATATAAGTAGCGTACATAATAACAAATGAATATTTTCTATTTAATGATAAATTATCATCAAATGACGGAGATAAGTTTAGAGATAAAGATGGAACGATGTTACATTTATAGTAAAGAAAGGTAACACGGCCAACACTGAAAGGGTCCACAAACTGAAATTCTGAATTTTCTCTATGACAACACAGCTAATATTAACGACACACAACAGATCGCTTGAAAATCTTTAAGTGACTTCCTGCGAGAGTGAACAATTCGATTTATCACAGTTACATTTTATTTACAAACATTATAAATACAGATATAAAAAAAAAACAAGCATGCAGTCACACATACATACATGGATACATGGATACATGGATTTATGGATACAGGGATACAAAAATGCATACATACATACAGATATATAAATATTTATTTATAGACCAGTCTCAGTGCAGACATTATAACTATTGATATAATATTTAAGTATAAGTTTGTTACATTTTACAGGTTTCTTTTTTGTTTTTTACTTTACTCTCATTTAGCCATTTCCTTTTACTGCTGTTTCTCTGGTTTTACACTTATTTGTTTCTATTATCTAAACTGTCAGTTTAGTATTATTGTTATTATTATTATAATTTTGATCATTATCATAATTATTATTATTTTTAAAAAAAGTATTATTTATTGTTTATTATTATTATTATTATTATTATTATTATTATTATTATTATTATTATTATTATTATTGCATATCTAATGTTTATATAATTTGTTACCAACTTACTTTTTACTTTACAACAACTTTATTATCTCTACAGTCTAATGTTCAATACATTTTTTACCAACATAGTTTATATTTGAGAAATTTTATTATCAATACAGTACATCACAGTTATCAAAATAGTTTAAATTTCCGTACATTTGTTATAAACCTCTATATAGCACACTTTATACTTTAACAGTTTTAAAATCAAAACAGTTTATAATTTAATACTTTTATTTTCAACATAGATTATAGTTTGATAATTTTATTATCAACATAGTTTATTATTTAATACTTTTATTATCAACATAGTTTACAGTTTAATACTTTTATTATCATATATACATATATACTCCCAAATCACTTGCAGACATTATCATTATTGATGTTATATTTAAATAAATATCTGCTACATGCTACAGTTTTTTTCTTTACTCTAATTTTTTCATTTATTCTAGAATATTAATATCATAGTTGTGTATCTCTTTGTTTCTATTAAAGTGTTTTTATTTATTATTATTATTATTATTATTATTATCATTACAATTATTTTGATAACTGTTGCTGTTGTCTAGTTATTCTTGCTTTTGTTACTGTTGAGGTCTTCACATTATCGTTGTTATTTCATTATTATTATTATTACTGGTGATTTTATTTATCAACAAATAATATTTCGGAATTTTTGTTTCATAGTTTATAGTGGGTTTGTTTGTTTTGGGGCTTTGTGTTGTTTGTTGGGGTTTTTGTGTGTTTTTTTTTTTTTTTGTTTGTTGTTCTTGTTGTTATGTTGTTGTTGTTCGTCTTCTTTTTTGTGGGGAGTTTTCTAGATTTCTTTTGTGTGTGTGTATATATATATAAATATATTGCATATGAATAATTTTCATTCCTCGCCTTTCATGTCAACGTACTTTATATTTCAATATTTTGATAATTAATATTTCAGTATGTTTATCATCCACGTAATTTATAAATTGAAAATATCAGCATAGCTTTTATTTTAGTACATTTATTACTACCGTTGTTTATAGATTTATACTTAGTCTGTATTTTAATATAGTTACTCTCATGATAGTCTACACTTCATTACGTTTGTATTTCAGTACACTTCTTACCAACACATTTTCATGAATAGTATTTGTTAACGCGTATTATTCTGCATTCCTTACACTGTGTTCGTTTCTGTGTTAATAAAATAAAGATTTTATCTATTTAGTTTTTATTTTATTTCTTCTATTCATTATTGACGTCGTTGTTGTCTTGATCGTCATCAAACCTCAGCCCGCTAATGTTATTATGATTATCATCATCATCATAATCATCATCGTCGTCATCATCATCATAAAACTATAATTTCAGAATTGTTTAGTGTGACGTGCTACTTTACTTTCTACACTGAAATTACAGAAATAACAATAGACTCTGTAGTTAAAAATTGACTCCTTAAAGTTCTCTGAAGTTTCATGTTCGTGCAACCATTTCTTCTGAGCCTCAGATTCTAACTCTTCTTCTAATCTTTTGTTAATAAATTAAAACTTAGAATTATTATCATAATTGTTAACTGACGAAAATACTTGTATTGATTGATTTCAAGTGTAGAAAACCGTTAAGACTACAGATTGTTCAGTTTGGAGTATGCAGAGATCTGAACAAGACGTAATTACAGTATTCTACTGCAATGTACAAATACGTCTTCATCTTTTTCTTAATGATCCTTTTAAAGAAAATTATGATATCGATATCCTGATGTTTCTGTAATATTTTTTGCATTTTGAATGCTTTGTTTTAGCAGGCTGTTATTTCACGAGTTGGTACCAGAATAAACTATGATATGTTCCATTGCAAATGAAGAATTTCTTAATAAAATAGAGACCTGCTTCAGGCTGTAGGTAGTAGACGTCAGCATTTGTCTCTTTATTAATAATTAGAAATAACCTTTGGAGATGCATTTCATTTTCTATGACAGTCAGTGGAAAATAGTTAAACTTTTAAGTCCCTTCTAAACCGAAAAGCTTTTTCCTTATTTTTTTATATATTTTTTTTAATTTTATATACATATATATATATATATATATATTATTTTATTTTGTTATTGTTTGTTTGCTTGTTTTTATTATTATTATTATTATTATTATTATTATTATTATTATTATTTAGCATTAATATAGTAATAATTATTGCTACACGTTTTATATATATATATATGTGTGTGTGTGTGTGTGTGTGTGTGTGTGTGTGTGTGTGTACACACACACACGCACAGATATATATTTTTTTGTACTAGTTTTTGTTTATTATTTTCATCAGAGTATATTTTGATAATTATATATATATAGGTATAAAATAATAAACAGCTCAGGAATATTTTTATAAATCGATAGTTTTGTACCAGTACAAGCTGTCCTTCGAGATAGGTGTAGATGTGTGTTACTAATGAATGAGGGCACGGTTCTCTTAACTCTTTCGTGTGTAGAAAGCCGTTATGACCAAGAGTGAAACGGCTACAAGATGTCCAGTCACAATAACAATACAAACAGTCCTCAGAGATCAGCATTTCGTTTATTAATGAATGAGAAACTATATCCAGTGAACTCTCGCAAATTTAGTGTACCGTTACGACTATAAACAAGACAGTGCTAGAGATTGCTTAGTTTGCAGCAGATATTTAACAAGACGTAAATATGCGACACTTCTGAGAGAGAATATACAACATTTTAAACATGGGATATGGATTTTAAAGCTCATTTTCTTTGTTTTTCGGATGATTGCTTTAATGACATCACTCTTAATAAACCTGCAATCATGATTTCTGCCTTGGTTCATGCAAAAGCAGCAAACCAATATGCAGTTGATGGCAACAGTGATTTGAATACAGACGGATGTGCAATAATGGCTAGTTCTGACGACTGGTAGACTTAGAAAATACGTATACTCTCCACATTTTAACCACCAGAAATATAGAAGGTGAAATTCGTTATCAGTGAAATAACAACATACTTACAAAAAGTGATATAATAAGATGTCAGTATATAAAATAAATACAAAGTATTAATACAGAAATTAATATGTAAGAAATTAGAAACAAAAAAGCAAGATATTCTTCTCAATCAGTTTCTGAATTATTTTCCATTTCAGTTGTTTTTCTCGTTGTTCAACCGATATAACTAGAGTGATATTTTCTGTATTGCTGTCTGTATGAAAGATTTAAAGTTGTTTTATAAGTAATAAATGTTTCTGTTCAGAGCTATGAATTATATACGGATTAGTAAAAACAAAAAAGGTTTTAAAAGATATCAGTAAATACCCAGTAAATATTCTTGCGTTCTTCTTTGTCTTCTTCTTCTTCTTCTTCTTATTATTATTATTATTATTATTATTATTATTATTATTATTATTATTATTATTATTATTATTATTATTATTATTATTGTTATTGTTTGTTGTTGTTGTTGTTGTTGTTGTTGTTGTTGTTTCTTGAAAATAATTGTTATTATTATTATTATTAATTTTAAACCATACGACTGTAATCAATGGTATGTGATCGTTCTTCCTCATCGCGAGTACAGGGTTATTTGTGGAACAGCAAATTTGTCTGACAATCTGTGAAGTTCAGATTTTTGAAAAAATCGAAACTGTTAAAAGTAAGTACAGAAGAAATATGTATCTACGGGTCTATGTATATGTCTATATAAGTGTGTGTGTAAATATATGAGTATATGTACGTTAGTGTATATGTATATATATATATATATATATATATATATACATGTACGTCGTGTGTGTGTATGTATATGTGCCTTTCTGGTTGAATGTGTGTTTGTATGTTATGTATATATGTGCATAAGTGTGTATGTGTGTGAATGTGTGTGTTTGTATGTGTGCGTGGGTGTGTATATGTTAATGTGTGTGTCTGTATCTATGTGTATAGATATGTATGTGTATCTCTTGAGTTTATTGAGTTTTCTGATAAATATTTTATACAAATTCTTCATGTTATATATATTTGTGTTTTCAAGAGGAATATAATTCTTTTCTTTTTCTTCTTTATATTCGTGTTGTCGTGTGGAATGTAAGTCACTTTGACATGTTCTGTATATTTCTGAAATTATTTCAGGTTGTGGAAACCCAACACCTTTTCTCCGGGTGAAACAAACACGGGTGGTTTCCAATAGTTCTGTCAGGTCGACCACGCCCATCGTGAAATGTCCTTTGATGTGTATGAGTAATGTGAAATGTCTGGCTTTCAATTTCAACACTCAAACTGAACAATGTGAACTCATCTTTCATCCAGAGTTTGCCTTGAACATCCAGAACGATTCCCACTGGGACTATTACGGATCTGACTTGTGCTGAAACAATGAGTCAATAAAAGACAACAACAGAACTTGAACATCCAGAACGATTCCCACTGGGACTATTACGGATCTGACTTGTGCTGAAACAACGAGTCAGTAAAAGACAACAACAGAACTTGAACATCCAGAACGATTCCCAGTGGGACTATTACGGATCTGACTTGTGCTGAAACAATGAGTCAATAAAAGACAACAACAGAAAACAGAAACGAAGAAAGAAAATAAATCATTTTGTCTTAGATGGGAACAAATTAGAAAACAGGTTTGTTTTTATTGTTGGTTGAATTGTGGGGTGGGATTTGGTTTTTTGTTTTGATTATTCTTGTTGTTTGTTTGTTGTTATTGTTCTTTTTGTTTTTGGGGGGGGCTGTTGTTGTTGCTGAGTTTGGTGTTTTTTTTTTTTATTGTTGTTTTTGTTGTTTGTTTCGGGTTGTTGTTGATGTTTTATGTTTTGTTTGTTCTGTAGGGTTATAGGTGTTTTCTCGTGTTTGCTGTTATTTTTCTGGTTGTTATTTTTATTTTTAGTCAGGCAAATCGTAAGACATTTATTTATTGCTATATCCTTCTCCGTCTTTATTTATCAGTTTATTTATCTATTTTATTTATTTATTCATTTATTTATATCAGAATTTATTTATCAATATTTGTCTATTATTTATTTATTTATTTATTTACTTCTTTATTCATTCATTCATTCATACATTTATTTATCTCCGAATATATTTATCAGTTTATTCTTTTTTTTTCATTTATTTCATTTAGTGTTAATGGACTTTGCACCCACAGAGTTTCTCATAAAACAAAAATACACGCACGCACACGCGCACACACACACACACACACACACACACACATATAAATATATTCACTGATTTTTTATTTCAATTGTTGTTAAAACGTTTTCTCACTAAAATACAACGAGGTGAACAAAAACATTTCCTCATTCATCTTTCACTTCTGTGTATGAAGCCACATTTCATAAAATACAAAGAGATGAAGACAGCCATTTCTTCATTTACCTTTCACTTGTGTGCATGAAGCCACATCTCAACACTAAAAAGCTGGATGGACATACTGAACTCTAATACTCACTACCATGGTTTTTCCTTCTACTCTGGCTCCTGTATATTTAACTTGACTTGACATTCGTATTTTATATTATAACACACTGACACCGGCTGTTGAGTAATTTGTTAGTTCCCGTGATATAAACATTAGATATCGTATAACTCACGCTATTAAAATTATATGAAACTTTTGAATGCAGATTTTCAATAAGCTAATCATGTGGGACCTACTATGGTGTAATCCTAGCCCATTGACTGTTACTGTTGATATAAACAAACAGCTGAACTGCAGTAATATAATTTTGTATAAGTTTAGTTAGTGTCTGGACACGAGTGAAAACACAAATCTACCACCATGAGGAAATATTTCTTCATTTGTATAGCAATGACTTATGTTTGCAATTCGGAAGGTATGTATGTATATATATATATATTACCTATTTATTTATTTATTTATTCATTTATTTATTCATTTCGGAGTTGTGTCTAAGAGGAAAATTTCGCAGTGTTTTTATCTGAATTAGCTCATAGATGATTTTTATCTTATTTTTCCTAAAGCTAAGCCTTAACCTAACGACCAGAACAAACGTTTCTCTTTACAAACAATTAGTTTCTGTATGAATTTTAAATTATATTATTTTCTATAACACATTTATCATAATCTTTTTCTTTTATATTATTTTATGGAATGGAGAAAAAAAAAAGGTATCGAAATATAAATGTACATCCTCATACTTACAAAATTACCTAGAAGGAAAGTTGATAATTGTTTTTTCTGTAGATCTTTCAGACAACATCGCTCTCAAAAAACCGGCAATCCAGAGCTCAGTGTACGCTAACTTGGACAGCGCAAAGCCGGAGTCCGCAGTGGACGGCGAAAATGGAACCTACTACGATCAGGTCCCTTGCGCCCATACGGACGCATCTGACACGAATCACTGGTGGATGGTAGATTTGGAAAACACGTACAATGTGCACACGGTTACTCTGACCAACAGAAATGGAAATCGTAAGTTTCTGTATCATCCGCTTCACACTGCTCGGTAAACTTAGAACTGCTAAACATTAAAAACCAGTCTGCGAGGTTAGGCAAAAATTACCTCATTGTTCTCACCATAAACATACATATATATAGATAGATAGATAGATAGATAGATAGATAGATAGATAGATAGATAGATAGATAGATAGATAGATAGATAGATAGATAGATAGATAGATAGATAGATAGATATAGATATAGATATATATAGATATTATACATACGTACACACTCACATACATCCATACTTAGATATATGTATATATATATACATAATTACCTACCTACTTGAATACATGCATTCTATATCATCCGATTGACACACACACAAACACACACACACACACACACAGAAGAAACACATGTATATAAATTATCGTCCACAATATCTCGGAAGGTAGAGATCAAAATTTATGATTCGTTCATTAACGTACATTTTTCTGTTTTGTTTTGTGAAATAACAAACAACAGATATCGTCTTGATTTATTTCTGCATTTAAGAATTAAACATAGATCAGCAAAAGAATTCATCATCCCATAATGTTTAGTAATTTCGCTTTTTTTCATTGCAGCTTTTCGACTTGTCAATTTTGTTATTGAAGTCTTTGTGAAGAATCCTAAAAACTGTGCCGATGCCAAAGTCACTGTGTGTTATAATCATACTGGAGCGGCGCTAGGAGCTTCTGAGACGAGAAGCTTCGCTTGTGAGAAACCAACAACAGGTCGATTTGTCAGAATCAGAAAGTGGAAGCAAGATTATGTCCTTACTTTGTGTGAAGTTCAGGTTTTCGGCCAGCAAAAAATTGGTAAACTTTATAATAAACGTAATGGTAAAAAATTATGTTAATAATGTCGTGGCTGTATCTTATTAAATGCGTTATAGATATGCTATTTTATTAATGTAATTTAGATTGAATGGCGAGAATATAATATGTTTCTTTTCTTAGCCTCTGTAAAATATCCTACGTTGATAATAAACACTGAAATGTTTGTCCTTAAACTGATATTTCTCGCCTGTTTTAGGTTGTGAAAATCCAATTTATTTCGATCGACTTAGACAAACACGACTAAAATCAGATAACCCTCTGATACTGACCACACCCCTGATGAACTGTGCTATTGAGTGTGTGAAAAATGGCGCCTGTCTGGCTTTCAACTTCAACACTGAAATTCAGCAGTGTGAACTCATCTTTCAGCCTCAGTTTGGCGAGACAACTGAGAAGAATTCCGTGTGGGACTACTACGGATCAGATTTGTGTTAAAACAGACGATCACCAAAAATTATTTGTGACGTACAAACTGTAACGTGTAAACAAAAACACATAGATACTCTTAACTAATATCACTAGAAACTATATAATATGTGTCATTGTTTACGTACAAAGTTTTCGGTTTCATGTTCGATCGAAGGCACCACTGTGATCTATAGATATACTGTATAACCGAGTCAGATCTTGTCGAGTGAACAGTCAAGGGAATGTAAATAATTAAGTATACAGTTACATTAACAAATGTCTAGAGACGTTTACAAAACAGATCTATTCCTTTGAGGCAGAAATATATATGCTGTTTTGCTTCAATTCATCTCTGTCGACATGATTGTGAATGAATACTAAAGAATAAAATAAATAATTGTTTTCACTTTTTTGTTGTACAATGTTAAACAAACAAAATAAACAATTTGAGTAATTGCAAAGAAAAAATTAGTAAAAGATATATTTATATATATATCCTGTCAAAAGAATCGAAAACATAACATATAAATATACGTACATACATGCATAATATACATACATACATATATTAATATATATAATCAGAATAAGAAAACTGTTGAGTATATATATATAGATATATCCTCAACAGTTTCCTCATTCTGCTTTTGAAACACACATGTAATACTCCATCATCATAGGAGAGATCCGAGCATAAGAAAAGTATTAACACAGGAAGCAATCTTCATTTGACAACACAAATTACACGACAGTTCACGTTTCAACAAAACTGTGCTCAGAAATAATATCACAATCATCACGTCTATCACTTCACTTACATTTCAGTTCTTACCTTTAGTCTAACCTATTTCCAACCTTTATCATCCTCTATTCAATCTCTCAATAAATCATCTGTTCATTGATTTTTTTATTTTATTTTTTTCATCTTTTTAAAACTATTAAAATACAAAGAGACGAAGACAGCCATTTCTTCATTTACCTTTCACTTGTGTGCATGAAGCAGCATCTCAACACTAAAAAGCTGGGTGGACATATAGAAGTCTGATACTGATTACCATGGTTTTCACGGTGCGCTGACTCTGTGTATTTAACTTGACTTCACATTCATATTTTATATTATAACAAACTGACGACGGCTGTTCAGTAACGTGTTACTGTACGTGAAACATCAACACGTGTAACTAACGTTATTAAATTTATATGAACTTTGTGAATGCAGATTTTCAGTAAGGTAATCATAAGGGACCTGTGTTGCTATAAACGTAGGAGGTTCATTGATCTTGTTGGTATAAACAGACAACTGAGGTGTAGTCGGCCGTGTATATACATTCAGTTTGTCTCTGGACACAATTAAAATCACAAATTTACCATCATGAGGAAATATTTCTTCGTGTTTTTAGCAATAATTTACGTTTGTAGTTCGGGAGGTATGTATACACACATTACCTTTATTTATTTATTTATTTATTTATTTATTTATTTATTTACTTACTTACTTACTTATTTATGTATTTCGGCTTTGTGTCGCAAGAAAACTGTCTAAAAGAAAAAAAAATTACCATTTGTTTTGAATTAGTATAGATATTTAGCTCAAAGGTGATTTTTGTTTTATTTTTCCGAAAGCTAAGCCTTACAACCAGAACAAATTGAATCGAGCAAATGTTTGTCTTTAAAAAGAAACATGAACAATTATTTTTTGTATGTATTGTATATTATTTTTATTATATTATTTTTATTAATCATAATCTTGTTCTTAAATTTATTTGTATTTATTTTTATTTATTTCTTGCATAAGAAATGATAGTAACGATATTCATGAAAAAGACGGCGAAAAATACAAATGTTTACGTATATCCTTATACTTACACGATTATCTAGAAGGAAATAGATAATTGTTCATGTCTAGTAACAACACTGATTGCTGTTGATAATTGTTTTTTCTGTAGATCTTTCAGACAACATCGCTCTCAAAAAACCGGCAATCATGAGCTCAGTGTACAATAACTACGAGAGGGCAAAGGCGAAGCAGGCAGTGGACGGCAACACTGGAACTGATTTCTACAACAATTACTGCTCACATACGGGCTCAAATGACACGAATCTTTGGTGGATGGTAGATTTGGAAAACACGTACAATGTGCACACGGTTACTTTGACTAACAGAAATAGTATGGGTGAGTGTCTGTGTCATCCGCTTCACACTGCTCGGTAAACGTAGAACTGCTAAACATTAAAAACCAGTCTGCGAGGTTAATAAAACAATTACCTCACTCTTCTCCCCATAAACATACATACATAGACATAGATATATGAATATATATATATATATACATACATACATACATACATACGTACACACACACATATACACGTATATATATATATATATATGCCATGCACACATACATTCTTACACACATACTTACAGACATAATTAAATACATATATACATACATGCGTTCATAATTGCACACATGTACTTACATACATATACATCAGCCTACCTGAATACATACATACATACGAAGTTATATATAAATATAATTTGTGTTCTTTAAACGTTAAGACTTAAAGTGAGACGTGAACAACAAAAGTCAAGATTTAAATTATTTTCTCGACAGCAACATCAGTTCATCCGTTTCTACACCACCCTGGGACGACATTAATGACTGGAGTAGATTTATCTGCTTTGCTTTCGAAGAAAAAAGAAAAGAAAAGGAAGCAACTAGGTTTATTTTAGATTTATGAATTAAGTTTTGTACCCTCAGTTTATATCATTGCAGCTTTTCGACTTGTCCATTTTGTTATTGAAGTTTTTGTGAGGAATCCTAAAAACTGTGCCGAAGCCAAAGTCACTGTGTGTTATAATCATACTGGAGCGGCGCTAGGAGCTTCTGAGACGAGAAGCTTCGCTTGTGAGAAACCAACAACAGGTCGATTTGTCAGAATCAGAAAGTGGAAGCAAGATTATGTCCTCACTTTGTGTGAAGTTCAGGTTTTCGGCCAGCGAAAAATTGGTAAACTTTATAATAAACGTAATGGTAAAAAATTATGTTAATAATGTCGTAGCTGTATCTTATTAAATGCGTTATAGATATGCTATTTTATTAATGTAATTTAGATTGAATGGCGATAATATATGTTTCTTTTCTTAGCCTCTGTAAAATATCGTTCGTTGATAATAAACACTGAAATGTTTGTCGTTAAACTGATATTTCTCATCTGTTTTAGGTTGTGAAAATCCAGTTCATTTCGATCGACTTACACAAACACGACTAAAATCAGATAACCCTCTGATACTGACCACACCCCTGATGAACTGTGCTGTTGAGTGTCTGAAAAATGGCGCCTGTCTGGCTTTCAACTTCAACACAGAAATTCAGCAGTGTGAACTCGTCTTTCAGCCTCAGTTTGGCGAGACAACTGAGAAGAATTCCGTGTGGGACTACTACGGATCAGATTTGTGTTAAAACAGACGATCACCAAAACGTGTTTGTTACGTAAAAACTCTAACGAGTAAACAACAACACACAGATACTGTTAACTAATATCACTAGAAACTATATAATACGTGTCATTGTTTACGTACAAAGCTTTCGGTTTCATGTTCGATCGAAGGCACCACTGTGATCTATAGATATACATTATAACCGAGTCAGATCTTGTCGAGTGAACAGTCAAGGGAAAGTAATTAATTAAGTATACAGTTAAATTAACAAATGTCTAGAGACGTTTACAAAACAGATCTATTCCTTTGAGGCAGAAATATATATGCTGTTTTGCTTCACTTCATCTCTGTCGACATGATTGTGAATGAATACTAAAGAATAAAATAAATAATTGTTTTCACTTTTTTGTTGCTACAAGGTTTAAACAAACAAAATAAACAATTTGAGTAATTGCAAAGAAAAAATTAGTAAAAGATATATTTATATATATATCCTGTCAAAAGAATCGAAAACATAACATATAAATATACGTACATACATGCATAATATACATACATACATATATTAATATATATAATCAGAACAAGAAAACTGTTGAGTATATATATATAGATATATCCTCAACAGTTTCCTCATTCTGCTTTTGAAACACACATGTAATACTCCATCATCATAGGAGAGATCCGAGCATAAGACAAGTATTAACACAGGAAGCAATCTTCATTTGACAACACAAATTACACGACAGTTCACGTTTCAACAAAACTGTGCTCAGAAATAATATCACAATCATCACGTCTATCATTTCACTTACATTTCAGTTGTTACCTTTAGTCTAACCTATTTCCAACCTTTATCATCCTCTATTCAATCTCTCAATAAATCATCTGTTCATTGATTTTTTTTTTTTTTTTTTTTCATCTTTTTAAAACTATTAAAATACAAAGAGACGAAGACAGCCATTTCTTCATTTACCTTTCACTTGTGTGCATGAAGCAGCATCTCGACAACAAAAAGCTGGCTGGACATACTGAACTCTAGTACTCACTACCATGGTTTTCACGGTTCGCTGACTCTGTGTATTTAACTTGACTTCACATTCATATTTTATATTATAACAAACTGACGACGGCTGTTCAGTAACGTGTTACTGTACGTGAAACATCAACACGTGTAACTAACGTTATTAAATTTATATGAACTTTGTGAATGCAGATTTTCAGTGAGGTAATCATAAGGGACCTGTGTTGCTATAAACGTAGGAGGTTCATTGATCTTGTTGGTGTAAACTGACAACTGAAGTGTAGTCGGCCGTGTATATACATTCAGTTTGTCTCTGGACACAATTAAAATCACAAATTTACCATCATGAGGAAATATTTCTTCGTGTTTATAGCAATAATTTACGTTTGTAGTTCGGGAGGTATGTATACACACATTACCTTTATTTATTTATTTATTTATTTATTTATTTACTTACTTACTTACTTACTTATTTATCTATTTCGGCTCTGTGTCCCAAGAAAACTGTCTAAAAGAAAAAAATTACCATTTGTTTTGAATTAGCATAGATATTTAGCTCAAAGGTGATTTTTGTTTTATTTTTCCGAAAGCTAAGCCTTACAACCAGAACAAATTGATTCGAGCAAATGTTTGTCTTTAAAAAGAAATCTGAACAATTATTTTTTGTATGTATTGTATTTTTTTTATTAATTATAATCTTGTTCTTAAATTTATTTGTATTTATTTTTATTTATTTCTTGCATAAGAAATGATAGTAACGATATTCATGAAAAAGACGGCGAAAAATCACAAATGTTTATGTATATCCTTATACTTACACGATTATCTAGAAGGAAATAGATAATTGTTCATGTCTAGTAACAACACTGATTGCTGTCGATAACTGCTTTTTCTGTAGATCTTTCAGACAACATCGCTGTCAAAAAACCGGCAATCATGAGCTCAGTGTACAATAACGATGAGAGGGCAAAGGCGAAGCATGCAGTGGACGGCAACACTGGAACTGATTTCTACAACAATCACTGCTCACACACGGGCTCAGATGACACGAATCTTTGGTGGATGGTAGATTTGGAAAACACGTACAATGTGCACACGGTTACTTTGACTAACAGAAATAGTATGGGTGAGTGTCTGTGTCATCCGCTTCACACTGCTCGGTAAACGTAGAACTGCTAAACATTAAAAACCAGTCTGCGAGGTTAATAAAACAATTACCTCACTGTTCTCCCCATAAACATACATACATAGACATAGATATATGAATATATATATATACATACATACATACATACATACGTACACACACACATATACACGTATATATATATATATATATATGCCATGCACACATACATTCTTACACACATACTTACAGACATAATTAAATACATATATACATACATGCGTTCATAATTGCACACATGTACTTACATACATATACATCAGCCTACCTGAATACATACATACATACGAAGTTATATATAAATATAATTTGTGTTCTTTAAACGTTAAGACTTAAAGTGAGACGTGAACAGCAAAAGTCAAGATTTAAATTATTTTCTCGACAGCAACATCAGTTCATCCGTTTCTACACCACCCTGGGACGACATTAATGACTGGAGTAGATTTATCTGCTTTGCTTTCGAAGAAAAAAGAAAAGAAAAGGAAGCAACTAGGTTTATTTTAGATTTATGAATTAAGTTTTGTACCCTCAATTTATATCATTGCAGCTTTTCGACTTGTCCATTTTGTTATTGAAGTCTTTGTGAAGAATCCTAAAAGCTGTGCCGAAGCCAAAGTCACTGTGTGTTATAATCATACTGGAGCGGCGCTAGGAGCTTCTGAAACGAGAAGCTTCGCTTGTGAGAAACCAACAACAGGTCGATTTGTCAGAATCAGAAAGTGGAAGCAAGATTATGTTCTCACTTTGTGTGAAGTTCAGGTTTTCGGCCAGCAAAAAATTGGTAAACTTTATAATAAACGTAATGGTAAAAAATTATGTAAATAATGTTGTAGCTGTATCTCATTAAATGCGTTATAGATATGGTATTTTATTAATGTAATTTAGATTGAATGGCGAGAATATAATATGTTTCTTTTCTTAGCCTATGTAAAATATCGTACGTTGATAATAAACACTGAAATGTTTGTCGTTAAACTGATATTTCTCATCTGTTTCAGGTTGTGAAAATCCTATTTATTTCGATCGAGTTAGACAAACACGACTAAAATCAGATAACCCTCTGATACTGACCACTCCCCTGATGAACTGTGCTATTGAGTGTGTGAAAAATGGCGCCTGTCTGGCTTTCAACTACAACACTGAAATTCAGCAGTGTGAACTCATCTTTCAGCCTCAGTTTGGCGAGACAGCTGAGAAGAATTCCGTGTGGGACTACTACGGATCAGATTTGTGTTAAAACAGACGATCAAACTGCAACGTGTGAACAACAACACAATTATGTGGTTGATATCACTAATAATTATAAGCTATGTCTTTGAGTTTATTTAGTTACGTACAAACTATTCGGTGTAGTATTTGATTAAATGGACCAGTCTGATGTAGATTAGACTCCTGGACGGCTTCCCCATCTCCAGGACATCTGCACCCCAGTCCGAACATAGACAGGTGGACATCCTGGCACTCCCAAGTGAAATGTAAGCTAGGATATCTACCACTAGGGATACCAAATCCCCATACATTACAATACAAATAACAGATACTGAAATATTGTTATTAAATAAAAAATTTACTTAAATCGTTTTTAACTTTTACAACTGTAAGTGTAGATTGACTTTGTAGTAAATATGTATTTTTGTTTATCAAATAATAGAAAGTTCGCTGTTTCCTGTGTCAAATAGTTTCTCTCTTAACAGCCAGGTAACAAGTCACGTTGATGTTGTTTTGTCTCCTGCTTTGAAAAAACTAAATAATAATAATAATAATAATAATAATAATAATAAAGATAATGAAACATTTAGGAAAAGAAAATAGTCTGGTTTTGTACAAGCCATATCCTTGTTACTCATTATTAATATTGGGTTATTTTAATTATTTCTTTACATGTGGGTTTAAAATTATCTTTCTTAATTACCATATTCTCTTTTAATTTCACATTACAGTTTCACAGTTTGAAGTGATATTTCTTTGCATCAATAAATGATTTCGTCACCAGAGCAAAGTTTACTTATATTTTCTAACGAGTATGTTTTCAAGGAATGTTTCACTATTTTAATTAAGTAATTAAGTAATTAGCAGACAGAGCTGTTCTACTTGAGACAAATAACGAATATTTTGACCACTGAATCATTGCCCATTCCAACCTGTGTTTCACAATATTAACAGGATGTGTTACGTATAATCGACTATAACGTAATGTAACGCACTGTTTAACAGAAGTATTTAAAAATGTTATAGAAATGTTGCTGATGAATTTTGTCAATTAGGAAGGGGTTCCAGAGGGAAAATGATAAGCAGATTGTGTTGAGTGAAAAGTAAAGTGAATAATGTAAATAATTAAGTCTACGGTTAAATTAACAAGTATTTGGAGACATGTACATGACAGATCTATTCCTATGAGGCACCAGAAATATCTAGGCGGTTATGCTTCTCTTCGCCTCTGCTGACATGATTGTGAATGAACACCATTAAGTGATTAAGTTTGAGAAATTAAAAATAATTGTCATTCCTTTTTTACGCTGTTTTTTTTTTTTTTTTTTTTTTTTTTTTTTTTTTTGGCTTCGGGGACTTGTACAAAGTAAAGAAAGTAATTGCAAAGAAACAATCAATATATCGTAAAAGATATATTTATATACACCTTTCAAAAATATGCAAGTCATAACATATATATAAATACACACATATATACATAATACTTACAATAATACATGATATAATATGTATGTTTATAGATAAGGCATGTTTCCTCATTCTCGTTAACTTCTTATTTTTTAAAAAGATTCAATACTCGATCACCTATCACTTATACGTGCATAAGAAAAGTATTGTCCAGAAATTAGATCCAGTTTTCCATCAACTGTACATTTGCCTTCTGTCTCATCGAATCTAGAACTCAAGATGTTTATTCAGATCGATGTTAAAAGAAAACAATTTTAATTATGGGAATGTTGAATTAAGAGAATCACAATTATTTGTCAGTGTATTTGCTTTCAATATGTAAAGATGTTGTACCGTACAAACAAAACACTGTACGTTTTACAAGTAAAATGTAATTTGTTTGTACAGACACTGTCTAAACAACACGATGTACGTTTAACTAGTAAAATGTAATTTGTTTGAACAGACACTGACTATGCAACACGATGTACGTTTAACTAGTAAAATGTAATTTGTTTGAACAGACACTGACTATGCAACACGATGTACGTTTTACAAGTAAAATGTAATTTGTTTGAACAGACACTGACTATGCAACACGATGTACGTTTTACAAGTAAAATGTAATTTGTTTGAACAGACACTGACTATGCAACACGATGTACGTTTTACAAGTAAAATGTAATTGGTTTGTACAGACACTGTCTAAACAACACGATGTACGTTTTACAAGTAAAATGTAATTTGTTTGTACAGACACTGTCTAAACAACACCATGTACGTTTTACAAGTAAAATGTAATTTGTTTGAACAGACACTGACTATGCAACACGATGTACGTTTTACAAGTAAAATGTAATTTGTTTGAATAGACACTGTCTAAACAACACGATGTACGTTTTACAAGTAAAATGTAATTTGTTTGAACAGACACTGACTATGCAACACGATGTACGTTTTACAAGTAAAATGTAATTTGTTTGAACAGACACTGACTATGCAACACGATGTACGTTTTACAAGTAAAATGTAATTTGTTTGAATAGACACTGTCTAAACAACACGATGTACGTTTTACAAGTAAAATGTAATTTGTTTGAACAGACACTGACTATGCAACACGATGTACGTTTTACAAGTAAAATATAATTTGTTTGAACAGACACTATGCAAAACAGTGTACGTTTTTGTTGGATTGTCTTGCTTTAACATAATTAACTTTTAATTAAATTTTTGTTAAATACATAGCTTTTAACTGCTTTTAACTGATGTGCAAATAAAAATAGTTTTTACCGGAGAAAATATTTGTCAAGAAATTAACTTTTTGCTTCTGAAACGTACACCTTGTAGTTTATCAGTGTCTGTATAAAAAAAATTACATTTTACCCTGTAGATCGTCAGTGTCTGTACAAACAAATTACATGTTACCTGTAGATCGTATACCTTGTAGTTTGTCAGTGTCTGTACAAACAAATTACATTTTACCTGTAGATCGTATACCTTGTAGTTTGTCAGTGTCTGTACAAACAAATTACATTTTACCTGTAGATCGTATACCTTGTAGTTTGTCAGTGTCTGTACAAACAAATTACATTTTACCTGTAGATCGTATACCTTGTAGTTTGTCAGTGTCTGTACAAACAAATTACATTTTACCTGTAAAACGTACACGTGTTGTTTACTCAGTGACTTTACAAAATACCTTTCACTTGTAAATAATTTGATTTTCACCGGAAATAATCTTTCATCAATAACAAAAACAGAAGAGGAAAGCAAGACGATCTAGACTTTTTCCTTCTTTTTGTGTTTCTTTTCTCTCATTTTATTTTTATTTTATTTTATTTATTTTGTTGTTGTTGTTGCTGTTATATTTTTAGAAGGTATCTATCTGATGGTTTCAAGCACTTGTCATTATCGCTTCATAGGGACACAGACACAGATACACACACACACACACACACACAGAGAGAGAGAGAGAGAGAGAGAGAGAGAGAGAGAGAGAGAGAGAGAGAGAGAGAGAGAGAGAGAGAGATTAATCAATGCATCAAAAATTAAAATAAAAAATAGGTCAATCAATGTAGAAAAAATATGTTAGTGCTTTTTATTACATGAAAAGCAAACTTTGTTCTCATTGAGATTTAACTACTGAAGAAGTGCTAAAATATACATGAATGCAGCTGACATTTATTTATTCATTGCTTATTTGTGAACTGACGTGTAATTTATTACAATATTTGTCTGTCAGTATTCTCAGTATATGAAAGCGGAAAATAAGAATAAAAACTAAATAATTGTGATCAGTGTTTTATTAGATCAATACAGGAATCGATAGCGCACATATATGTCTAAAATGTAAGCAAGACCATAAAAATTTGATATAAATGATGATGATAATTGATTAAATTGATTAAAATGTAAGCAAGAACATACAAGTCAGACATAAATGATGATGATAACTGATTAAATTTTATCAAGATATGACGAGTTGATAAATGTTTACATTTTCGTAAATACAGCTTATCTATTCAGACTTTTTTCAGTTACTTGCGTGAGAGTTTTTATTGAGACCTCTGACATTTAAATATTCTGATAACAGTAAAAGCTGATTCTATCAAGTTTTTCTATCTATGAAGCATTCAGGTTTTATATGTTTTAGAATGGAAAAAATATGCAATTGCCAGATTACAAAACATGTCTCACTGTAAAAGATAACACAGAGAAGTAACCTAAAACAAAAAAAAACAAAAAATAATTAAAAAAAATACCACCCTTAATTTAAAATAGTTTAACGCAGTGAAAAGTTAGAGAGTCCAATGTTAATTTTATACAGTGAAAAGTAAACAAACCACATTACATGATACGTTGTAGAAATCTCGTAGTTTTCAGCACATTCCAAATAGACTTTGTACGTGACAAAATGTTTAGTATCATTTACTGATTGTCTGTTTTTTAACACAGATCAGATCCGTAGTAATTCCATTCAGAGAGTTTCTCAGTTGTGTTTCCAAACTGTGGATGAAAGATGAGTTCACACTGTTCAGTCTGAGTGTTGAAGTTGAAAGCCAGACACGTGATATTCTCAGAACACTTTAGTGCACATTTCATTAGAGGCGTTGTCGACATCAAAGAATTGTCAGAAATCAGGCGTGTTTTTCTAACACGTGGGAAGTAGGCTGGATTTCCACAACCTGAAATTAATAGAAGATATCAGTGATGTCGAATTGAGAGAGAGAGAGAGAGAGAGAGAGAGAGAGAGAGAGAGAGAGAGAGAGAGAGAGAGAGAGAGAGAGAGAGAGAGAGAGAGAGAGAGACGGCATTTGGCAATAGACATATAAAAACGTAATTAAATTAATTGTTTGTATAATACAACAGAAAGCCAGAAAATATTAAATTATTATATCATATTATAAAAAAAAAAATATTAACAAAATATCTATTTATAAAATATTTGCATAATAAATAAAATATATTCAAAATGTTTTTTTACTGTGTTCCTGAAGTCCGAAAATTTGAACTTCACACAGAGTCAGACGTTGAAGATATTTCCAGAATCGGATTCTGACAAATCGTCCTTTGTCGGCTTTTGACACGCGAAGTTCCTGGTTTCCGAGGTTCCTAGAGCTGCTCCAGTGTGATTATAACACAAAGTAGATTTAGCTTCGTCACATTGTGTAGGGTTTGTGTCAAATATTTCAATAAGAAAGCCATGAAGTCTGTCCGCTGTAATAATAATAATAATAATAATAATAATAATAATAATAATAAACAATAATAATAACAGTAATAACAAATAAATAATAATAATAAACAATAACAATAGTACTAATAATAATAATCAAAAGAAGAAGAAGAGCAACAAAAATAATTATTATAGACAAGATGCTAAATAAAAACGTAGACAATGTAATACAATAAAATATAGATAATTTAATTGTCATTGATAGTGAGATGCATATTAACTCACAGAGAGTCTAATAAGTGACATCTGACTGAAAATGTAGTAAAAACTGAAGACAGTAAAGTAAACATTAACTTTTAAAAAGTCTGACAATAACAACTGACAATGTGATAAATAACAACTGAAAAATATCAACTCGTAGACAGTGCAAAAATATCAACTCATAGACAATGCAAAAATATCAACTCATAGACAATGCAAAAATATCAACTCATAGACTATGTAACGAACAAGAACACAGACGATGTAATACACTTTAGCTCGTAGACAATGTAATAAATAATAATTCATATACAGTATAATAGATATTAACTACTAAACAATGAAATAAATATTAACTTATAGAAAATGTAATAAATATTAACTCATAAAAAAATGTAACAAATATTAATTCATAAAAAAAATGTAACAAATATTAACTTATAGAAAATGTAATACATAGAACTCATACAGAATGTAATATATATCAACTGATTGAGAGTTTAATAAAAATAAAATAAAATAATACTGACACACAAGGCACTTGTTAAAATACCAAAAGAAGTTGCGATTTTAATAACGATTAATATGGATCAGTTAATACTAAGCAAATTTGTTTTCGAATTTGCATACATACAAACTCATACATCCGCATATTCATACGCACATAGATACATACATACATTTATCCATACAAATATACGTTTTTTTTGTTTTTTTCAAACGTATTATGAGACATTTTGTTTTAAATGTATAAATATTTCTACAAAATGTGAAGAGAACTAACAATTAAAATTTCTGTTGGTCACAGACACTGTGTTTACAGTGTAGGTGTTTTCTAAATCTACCATCCACCAAGCTTTGAAGTCGTCATCATCCGTGTGTGCACAGTGGTCTCTGTCCATGTCGGTGCCGGTGTTGCCATCGACTGCGTAGCTCGCCTTTCCCTTCGTCACCTTGAACGTCGAGCTCTGGATTACCGGTTTATCAAGGGCCAAGTTATCAGACGGGTTTCCTCAAAGAGAAAACAGAAAACACTGATCCCTGAATGTGCCGGTTGTAATCAGTAAGATGAACCAAGATATCCAGTCTTGTAATCTAAATATCTGAAATTATGTGACCGATCATGTGTACATTAACAGCTTCAGTTTAAAAACTTTCTTTCCCGTCCTTAAAGCGAAGCTGATAAATGAAAATGTTGGGGTTTTCCGCATGAATGTTTTCGTCATGATTTTAGTAAACTGCTACCTCGGTTTATTTTGTTCACAGAGCAAATGAAACAAAATATATGGTAACACTGATACCAAAAATGAACAATACGAAAGTTTTATAGTATTTGAGAGAGAGATTGAGAGAGAGAGAGAGAGAGAGAGAGAGAGAGAGAGAGAGAGAGAGAGAGAGAGAGAGAGAGAGAGAGAGAGAGAGAGAGAGAGAGAGAGAGAGAGAGAGAGAGAGAGAGAGAGAGAGAGAGAGAGATATGGCTGCCTTCTTCTGCAAAAGCTGTGTTTCTCTTGTTCATTCCTGTTCATTAATGTAGACGCCCACTTAAGTATGTGACTATACCAGAGTCTGTGGATTATTAACAATAAAAATGTTTTAGCTTCTAAAGTTAAATAGTCAGAAAAAAGAGTTCAAAATTCCTCATCCATGATTGTTTTGGGGTTTTTAACGATCTTTTCAGTTATATCCTTTAAAAAGTTTCATTTATTATGAGAAGAATTACATTACACTGACCAACATGAGAACAAATATTCTTAGAAAGAATGTTGAATATCTATTGATACAGACTTACCTTCATCAAAGATCACAAAAGTCATAGCTACTGAAAAAAAGAAATACTTGCACATCGTGTTAGAATACGTGTAATTAAGATGGTATCGCTAGGTGTTGTAAGCTAAACAATGTTATCGTTAGATTTCACACTGTATACGCTTTAAAGACTCTGAATCAGTTATGTCAATTAATTACAGCAAGTTTAATTCTCTAATGATCATTGTATCATGCTTCTCAAAACGACATTTCGACTGCGCCATACAAATTTAATGTTATGGCTTTTCAATGTTGCTTTCTCTCGGATAAAGTCTGCCATAAATACAAAAAAACAAAAACGTGTTCTGTACTGTAATGTATTCACAATATTCACTTTGATAACAAGCTATAATGAATTATATACGTTGTTATGTTCAAATCATGAATGGCGAGAATCAAAAATAATAAACAAATTGCATATACGTTTTTACTTTTTGGAAATAATAATTTTATTATTTATTTATAGAGTTTGTTTCGTGCGTTTAATGATATTTGTGTAACAACTGTTGAAAGTGAAAAACACAAAAGGCGACCTAAAAATATCAAAACGATCTTAGAGAAAACAAGAATACATTAAATATAGCTGAAGCGAATTTTTTGTTTGTTTATTTATTTATTTATTTATTTATTTATTTATGTATTCATTCATTCATTCATTCATTTTATTTATTTTTTGTCTTTTTCATTTCTTTCTCTAAATCTCTCTCTCTGTCTCTGTATGTGTGTGTGTGTGTGTGTGCGTGTGTCCAGCTTTTAATTATGCTTTGTTCTAACCTGTGCAAATTATTATTCAAACCAATTCTAATGTTTTATTATTAAATTAACCTTTGTTTTATTACAAGTTTCAAAACTTTATCTAATAATTCACACAATTTGCTTTAAATTAATGGGGCGTGTTGTTGTTGTTTTCCTATTAAGTTATTATAATTGTTATTATTATTGTTATTATTGTTTTCGAAAACAGTAATGTTTGGTGTTTAGACACTGTTCTGTTAAACATAGCTTACAATCGGTCTATTCAGAACATGCTTGTTTATTTATGTCTGTCTGTAATTCTGTTTGTGTTTATGTTTCTCACTGCGGGTGTTATAATGGTAAACACGTCACCTGAGACATGACTGGTCGCAGAATGAAAGATCTTGATGTTTACTGTCGTCTAAGGGAAGGTGCATATAAACGTGCCATTCTTGCTAATCAGAAAAGGACTAGTCTCCCTTGACGGTGATCGTTTAAAATTACAGGCTGTAAATGATTATTGTTGTTTTGATCACTATCATTATTTTTATTATTATTAACATCATCATCATCATCATCATCATCATTAGTATTGTTGTTGTTGTTGTTGTTGTTGTTGCAAAACAAGGTTAGACGACCTCTTGAGATCTTTGTAAAAAATGTGTAATGATTAGCAGAAGATAATGTTGACATGCAAACAGTTTTATTGTTTTACTTTTCTCTGTCCGACAAAATAAATATTTTATTTGTCATTATATAGTTGTTTGTATATTTAAAATCCAACGTGTAGATCGTTGTACATCTGTTTTTATAAGATTACCTCTTTTTAAGACATTTAAAATCAGTTCTTGTATTGTATGTAGTTCTTATATAGTTAAAAATAAATATGAGCTCTTGGATTATATAAATGTTTTTATTGTTAAATATTAAAATCAGCTCTTGGATTGTATGCAGTGTTTATATTGTTAAAAATAAAAATGAGCTTTTGGATTATATAAATGTTTTTATTATTGAAAACAAAAATCAGCTCTTGGATTATATATGTTTTCTTATTGTTAAAAATTAAAATGAACTCTTGAATTAAGTACAGTGTGTTTTTATCTTTAAAGAAACGACAACAACAAAAAACATTAAATACATAATCTATGCATACTGTTTAATTATTTAAAATACATTTTGTATGTATGTATGTATGTATGGTATGTACACACACACATTGTATCGTTGTAGAAGTTATCGTTGTAACTTATTATTGTTGTTTATTTATGGTATTATTATTATTATTATTATTATTATTATTATTATTATTATTATTATTACAGCTGATGCTGTGGCTAATTCTTGTCATAGTTGCAGTTTCTGCGTCAGTCAGTTCACCACGACGTCGTTATTGCAGTCCATGCTATGTGTGTTGTTGTCAACAGAAACGTAGTCACAAAAGAAGCCTCACTGGTGATAACAAAAGATGGTGTGTGCTGAAAACTGGTTTCCTGTGAGTCGATTATAATACAGGGTATTGTTAATACCAATGTTTTCAAAATAATTTATAACTGACTAACATGTACAAGGCATACTCGGTATGTTCAGCGTAAATTAGTTTATACGTTAAATACATATGTATTAACTGTACGTCACAAATACGTTTTGGTGATCGTCTGTTTTAACACAAATCCGATCCGTAGTAGTCCCACATAGAATCCTTCTCAGCTGTATCGCCAAACTCGGGATGAAAGATGAGTTCACACTGCTCATCTACAGTGTTGTAGTTGAAAGCCACACACTTAATATCCTCGCTGCAAAACAGCAGACATTCCAAGAGATACGTGGTTACATCCTCAGAGTATACAGAAACCAGATGCGTTCCTCTAACACGAGGAAAATATGAGGGATTTTCACAACCTAAAATAAATTTTTAAAGTTTTCAGCTAATTAATAATCACATTTAAAATTAATTTTTAGATATTCCAAGTTGTAAGAATCTATAGGCGGTAGTTTCGGGATTTGTATTGTTGATGTTGTTTTGTATTTTGATTTTTTTTTTTTTTATTTCTTTCTTTCTTTCTTTTTTTTAATGGGTTTTATTTGTTTTCTTTTTTCTTTTCATTTCTTTTTTCTTTTGCTCTCTCGTCTTTGTTTTGGAGAAAAGCTGGGTATATAAATGAAGAAATTAATATATACACGTATTACAGAATAGCTTTGACTCTATTGTCTCAATCCAAAAAATAGAAGAAAAAATATGGAGGGAAATTCCTTCTCTACTTCAAAAAATCAATCTATGTATCGATCAATCAATCAATAAAATAAGTTAAAATGAAATAAATAAATAATCTTAATAAATGCCATTTAATCGAGTACAGAGAATTAATTTATTAAGATTATTTATTCATTTATTTATTTATTTATTTATTTATTTATTTATTTATTTATTTATTTATTTATTTATTTATTTCATTTTATTTTATTTTATTTATTGATTGATTGGTAGATTGATTGATTTTTTTAATTTCCCTCCATATTTTTTTTTTCTGTTTTTTGGATTGAAACAGGAATATTTCAGGAAACAGGAATATTTTAGACTCTTACTGTGTATGTCCTGTGCGCCGAATACTTCAACTTCACACAGTGAAAGACTATTGCCTGTGATCCACTTTCTGATTCGCACAAATCGACCTTTCGTCGGCGTGTCACAGAGGATGTTCCTGGTTTCAGACATTCCTAGTGACGCCCCTGTGTGGTTGTAACATACAGTAGGCGTGGCCTTCTCGCACCATGCGGGGTTTATCAGAAATATTTCAATCACAAAGAACCGAAGATTTTCCCCTGTAATAATAATAATAATAACAATAATAATAATAATAATAATAATAATAATAATAATAATAATAATAACAATAACAATAATAATAATAATAATAACAATAAAAATTATAACAATAATAATAATAGTAATAATAATATTTATTATTATTATCTATTCTAAATATTATTGTTATTGTTGTTATTATAGTTGTTTTAGTTGTTTTTAATATTAGTGTTCTTGTTGTTACCACTATAACTACTACTACTAATACTACTAATACTACAGCTACTACTAATATAAAGAAGAGAGAGAGAGAGAAAGAGAATAAACGATGATCATCCTGCAACTCAGCTTCAAGGGAATAAAGCGACGTCTGGCAAAGAAGACTCATTCTGTAATGCTAACTGCACTAACTAACTTAACCGAACAGTAAAGAAGAGTGGACAAGAGAAACGTACAAGAGTCGTCTCTGTTAGTCAGTGTAACTGACCGCACGAAATAATTAGACTTCAAGTCTACCATCCACCAAGGGTTTTCGTCATCTGGGACGGTTGTTGCACAGAAGTCTGTGTAGAAACTGGACCCAGTGTTACCATCAACTGCACTCCAAGCCGCGGATTGGTTTGTCAGATATCGTGAGCTGATGGTGGTAGGTTTATTGAGGGCTTCATTTTTGGGCGCACTATCTGAAATAGGTAACAGAATCAAATATCAGTGAATTATTTTTATCTCTTTTAATTTTTCTTTTATATTGTTGTCGTCGTCGTTGTTGTTGTTGTTGTTTTTATTTGGCTAGTTAAGCGCCAAGGTACGAGAACATGATATTTAATTATTATATATTTACTGTGGTACAGAGATTTTTTGTTGTTGTTTTCCACACTTTTAGCAAATAACAATAAAAACGAGTGAATGGAATTAGGCCTTAATTATATTTTGTTTACAAAACATTTATTAGTAAGCAGAAAATATATATATTAAACCGATTCTAGATTCTCTTCGAGGCATCCAGGTAAAAATGATTTTACATGGAGTTAAAATGTGGAATAAAAAAAAGTATTGTTGAGATAGCATGAAAAGCAAGTTTGACTGAAACATTAGAATTTACTACTGCAATAAAAACAAATATAATAATAATAATGTTTGAAAACAACGACAACAAAAAATTATACTTACATCCGGAAGGAATGATTATAGCGATTATAAAGATGACGTGTTCATACATCTTTCCAGAACAGTGTGACTGACTTCCAGTTTGGATATCTGTGAGTCAACTGAACATTTTTCAACACTGTGTTGTTTCCAGTTATAACATGAAGTGTTTAGCCTATCAGCCACATCAATTAATTCTCCACTCTGTACAAATCACCATTAACAATTGTTGTTCATAATATAGAAAGTACTGATATACAGTTATAATCACTTCAGTTTTGCTTTTCGTTTCAAAAGTGGGAAATAATTAATGAAGGCAACGATATAGTAAACGCTTCTCATTCATGTTAGTGATGGTTTGTGAGAGTATTTTAATTGCATCGTTGGTTTCATCGTAAATTTCTTCATAAAAAAAAAAAAAAAGTAATGAACGAAATATTAATTAAAGTGAAAGAGCTTCTGCGGTTAATCCCAGCAAATGATACGTTTGTTGTTATCTGATTTCGTTTGTGTGACTTCACAGTTTAGCAGTATTGTCTGTGGCGGAGAGAAACGGGTCAGTATTTCGTTATATGTTGCAAAACCAGATTTTCCTTTCAACGTTGTTTTTCTTGTTGGTGTTATTGTTATTGTTATTAAGTTGTAAGCTGAATAGCGTTAAAAGAAGCAAACATTTTATTTTTGAAATAGCATTAGAACAGTTGTGGCAATATTAATCTTCTCAAAATTTAGGCCTGCAATAAATGTAAATACAGCGGTACAGATTTATTTCAGAACCGCATCAGTTACAAAGAGTGATTCTCTAAACTGGAATTTCTCCAGTATATACATTATGTTTTTTTTTTTCAGTATATAATTTTTTTTTTTTTTTTTTTTTTTTTTTTTTATGAACTATTTGCAATATATATATATATATATATATATATACAGATATATATATATACATATGGGGTTTTTTTGTACGTTTTCTTAATTAAAACTCAGTAACACAATTATGTTACAGGGGATGGGTCAAATATTTAAAATCTCCTCTGTATGAACAGCTTTTCTTTTCAACGCTAATTTCAAACCTGCTTTCATACTCTTTGATGTATATCAAATGAATCTGGAAAATGTTAAATGGTATTATGTCGTTCCTGTTCACCTCGCGATTCCAAACTATGTTATAAAATGAAAATCAGTTAAAAGCAGGTTCTTAATCAAAGCACTGAAACTATTTGCAAGAAAATGAATACATGCAGTACTTACATGAAAAAGAATTTATTAAGTATTTACAAGAAAAAAGACACTTTGAAACGCTTTGCTTTTAACTGAATTTTTATTATGTATTCTTCTTATTATTATTATTGTTATTGTTATTGTTATTGTTATTGTTATTGTAATTGTAATGGTTATCGTTATCTTTATCATTATTAAGGTAATATACATAAATCTGTTAATGGTGTTTGGTGTACACTTGTACGTAATGAACCACATCCAGCCAAAATACTTGTTACCATGACGACATAGTATTATTGGAAAATTCATATATTAATATAATTCCTGAAACAGATATTCATTAAAAAGTAATTATTTTTTTATTTGAAATAGTTTTTGCAGTACAAGACTAACATACATCGTTATTGCTAATGAATGATCTCTATTTTTTCTTTATAGCAATACCAAACTCATCTTTAAAAGACACATCAGTGTCCAAATCAAGCTTTTCTGAAATGTAGTATGTTAACAGAATTTATTATTTTTAAAAAATAAAAAAAAATACAGAAAAACAACAACAAAGTTGATGAAAATTAAAATGTTCTGTATTTCGTTAAAATTCACGTTTAATATTTTTTAAAAAGGTGTTTTATAAAATCCAGAACGAAAAGCAATTTCACACACTTTTTCTGAATTTGAATAAAAAAAACCTGGGTTTTCTTTCTATCTACAAGTTTGGTTGAATGGGGTTTATACTGATGATTTTTTGTCTTAAATTCTCTTAAATATTTCACTTTGTACATTACATGAGGAAAAATGTAAACAGACTGACGTTAAAACAAAATTTCAAACATAATGCTGGTAAAACATGTAAAATGAAATGAGCAAACTGAATAATACTTAAAAGGTAAATGAATGCTATATATATATATATGTATGTATATTAATATAAAACGGCTATACATTTACATACATTAAGGATTTTGGATTTATTAAGACATTCACAAAATAATTTATCACATTTCGCAAATTAGAAATTCTGCCGAGTCTTTGTTTTGATGCACACACGCTCAAGGTTTCCTCCATTCAAACTTCGCCAACTCATAAATTAGGTCACAAAAGGCGATGTAGTTGACGTTGCTAATGCCGCCGATCTTGACGTCAAACTGCTGCCAGATGAGCTGTATCTCTTCCTCGGTGGCGAGGCTGTTCAGCTCCAGCTCAGTGAGCACGCGGCGAAACTGGTTTCGTGTGACGCTGCCGTTGTGCACCTTGTCGTAGTCTTCAAACAGCGGAAACAGCTGCATGCGACGTTGTTGAACCTGTACACGACAGAGGTGGTGATTAACTCTTACATCTGCTAAAATTCAAGCCTATTCCTCAAACATTTACACAAATTACTTAACAGTTGTTTGAAATATACAATGATTTTTTTTTTTTCTTTGTATGTATTGTTTTTGTTGATTTTGTGTTTGTTTTTGTTGTTGTTGTTGTTGTATTGTTGTTTTATCACTGTCGCAAGTGCGGACGTAGCTGAGTTGCAAAGACTTGTAACTAGGAGAATGGCTGATATTTTACAAATATGTTCGAGAATAACAAACCTTTATACAACCTTTCATCTTTATTTTATTTTTAATCAATATTTATCTCTGAATGCCTCCTTTGTAATTAATTAATCGATAACTCTGAAATAATGTTGATGTTTATGGTGCAGATGGATGGAAGGATGGATGGATAGACAGATATAGAGACGAGAAAGAGGACGAATGAGGACAAAGAGAAGAGAAAGGAAGAGACAGGTACAGAGATACAGAGACATATGGACATGCACGCACGCACGCACGCTAACATTTCCTTACCTTGTCTGCAATTCGTTCCAAACATGCCACTAATTTGCTCTTAATACAAACAGGCAGCTGGTTTTCTGTCCACTCATCAGGCGGAGTGAACTGGCAAATTTCGTTAAGAGGAGATTTCTCCAGGTTCTTCTGAGTAAAGATTGATTCTATCTCGTCACAGAATGACAGGTAGTCCACGTAGCTGGGATTCGTGCAGTTCTTATACCTGAAAGAAACAAGATTTTTTTTTTTTTTTTAAAGTGAGAAAAAACGAACAAAAGTTTTTAAAGAAAAAGTAAGAAGAGGTTTTGAAGAATTGTATACATCTGTATAACTGTAAATTTGATAATTTTCTAAATGATTGTTTTATTTGATTCTTGAAAATAAATATTAAATTAAAATAAAATAAAATAAAATAAAAAACTAAACTAAAATTAAATTAAATTAAATTAAATTAAATTAAATTAAATTAAATTAAATTAAATTAAATTAAATTAAATTAAATTAAATTAAATTAAATTAAATTAAATTAAATTAATAAATAAATAAATAAAATAGTAATAATAATAATAAATGCTAATTTACCTGTCTTCTAAAATTGCCATCTCGGACTCGGTCAGGTCAAAGCGACACAAGGTGAGCGCTCGCCGGAACAAAGACTTGAGAATTCGACCTGAGTGAAGTTTGTCGTAGTCTCGCATGAAGTCTATCGCTCGTACCCTCTCCTTGGCTACCTGCATTCAATTAATCATCAAAACACATTTTAATATAAGTGTGTGTGTGTGTGTGTGTGTGTGTGTGTGTGTGTGTGTGTTGTGTGTGTTTGTGTATGTGTGTGTGTGTGTGTGTGTTTGTTTATGTGTGTGTGTGTATGTGTATGTGTATGTGTGTGTGTGTCTGAATAAATTAAAGAATGACAAAAAAAAGGAAGGAAATAACAAAGGAATCTATCGAACTTCGAGTTCATGAATGAATCGGTGGAAAGAGAAAGTATTTTTGAATGTTAAAATCAAAGTTGTCAATGATTACAACTGTTACAAACATTCAGCTTTATTTTGTTTATAAAAACAACTTTGAAACAAGTAACACTTTAAATGATTACAAATTTACTGCAACTTTTCTAAACGAAACACTTTTTACAAATATTTCAGTATACATTTTTACAAATTCAAATCTTGCTGTAGGAAGTCGGTCTACTTGCATTTGTCTGTTCGTGAGCGTGTGCGTTCGTGTGAATAAATAAATATATATGTTTCTAACCTTTGTTTTGATCTTCAGCAGGACTGATTCTAAATCAGTGACTGGGTTTCGTTCAGGCAGTTTTGATTTCTGGTTGGTTCTGTTCAGAATGTCTTGTATCTCATCGTACATGTACTTAGGTGGCTCTTTTGGTTGAAGCTCGGCGAGAAAAGCGTTGTAGTTGAATCCGACGTCGTTGGTGTAGACGGCCTCTATGGCCTCGAGTTCAGTCTCCGTAGCATGAAGTTCCAGCATCTTCAGACACTGACGAAACTGAGGCCTGGTCACGTGACCGTTGTTATGCCTGAAAACAAAGAGAATTAAACAAATTTCAATTATTAGTGATTGCCAGGTTGCCAGGAATGCAGTATTCGAAGAATGGAAAACTGTTTCTATCATATTACGCATTTAATTTGTGAGTTAGGAAACATGGTTTTCTTTTAATATGGTAACAGAGAGCACAGAACTTATTATGCATCAGCAATGAGGAAATAACTGGAATGGAAAATAATTACAAACAGAGTTTAAACAAATACACGTCAAAATAAAAGAGGAATCTTTTGGAGATCCATGGACAACTTATAGAACACACAAGCATTTGTTCAAGCTAGTGAGGTCCTTGTTTGAGCAAACGGGAAGAAGGAGAAGAAGACGATGATGGTGAAGAAGAAGAAGATCAAGAAGAAACAGAAGAAGAACAAGAGTTAAAATTTCGACATGTCTGTGTTTTGTAAGAATTACTTACTTGTCAAAATCTTGGAAAACTGGCTCTACAAGAATTCTCCTCTGCTCTACTCGCTGCCTCAGTCGCTCCACTGTCCTCTGGAACAGGTCGCTGTGCTCCTCTGACGCATTCTCCGCTACAACAGTCCCAGGCTTCGGCAGCACGAAAACCTTCGACGGTGGAACTCGGTACAAGGGGTCCTTCTCCAAGTTGTTTTCAGTGAACACTAGCAATTAATTAATACATTTTGAATAATAAAATAACAAATTCAAAAATATACATTAACCGTGTTTGAGAGAGAGAGAGAGAGAGAGAGAGAGAGAGAGAGAGAGAGAGAGAGAGAGAGAGAGAGAGAGAGAGAGAGAGATTTAATTTTTCGGAACATTAGAACATTTAAATAATATACATCATCTGTTTTGCAGTCTAAAACCAGACATGTAGAAATGCAGACAAACACATAGATTAACAGACAGACAGACAGACGAGAGACAGACATATCAAACCAAAAAAAAACGGAACTGAAGACAGATAGATGAATGGAGAAACAGACAGATTATTTACTGACAGATAGTAGGACATTATTCAAAACGTTAAATGATATTTGCAGTTTAACACACACATTATTTGTGCCACACAAAGGAACTTATAAAGAGGAATATTTGTCTGTACCACTTTCAACATCCCTAATGAAGTTGACGTAGAGGATGTTGTCCTCCTTGCAGGGGTCCTGATAATAGTCACAGATCATCTTGTGTTGTCCATCAGTCAGATCGTGCCAGCCCAGGGTACTAAACCCCATCAGACTGAGTCCACGCCGGAAACGCGATTTTGTGATGGAGCCAGAACGAAGTGGATCATAGTCTTCAAGATATTCCCCAATCTGAGTAAAAATAACAATAATAATAATAATAATAATAATAATAATAATAATAACAACAACAACAACAAAACAAAACAATAACAATAACAGTAACAGTAACAATAACAACAATAATAATGATAAATGATAATGATGATGATGATGATGTTGATGATAGTAATATTAATTGTTGTTATCGTTATCATCATCCTCATCATCATCATCATTATCATTATTACTATTATTATTATTATTGAAATAACAATCACAATGACACTAATAACAACAACAATAACAATAAATAAATAAGAAAACACAACAAAAATAACACAAAATAAACAAAAAAGACAAATATTTACCCTGATTCTGTTTGTGAGGACAAGATGTCGAATTCGCGCCATCAGATCTTCAAAAGTGATGTCTGGTTCGGGTGGGGTTCGTTCTGGGACTGGGCCCAGAGTTCTGTGTACATCAAGTAGACTGACATTCTCCATTGTGTGTCCAACAAACTCTGCAGATGAACAAAACAATCACATATACAGTCACTTTGTATAATCATCTGTATTTCTTTTTAACTCAGATACAGCTGCAATAATTTCCTATTTTAAAAGCAAGAACTGAATCAGTAAATCCTTGTGCAATTTTAAAAATTTTTACAACTTCTTTTCTATGCATGGTAAAACTGATCTGTAATAAGTGAAAAACTATTTGGATTTTTAAACATATATATGGCTGAGATTCTTAATTTTCATCATGTCAATCATAACACAAAATACACACACATAATGCACACACGTAAACAAACTTACATATACATACACATAAATGCATGCATGCATACAAATATACATATATATAAGTAAGATTCTAAATCCAATAAAAATTGACACAGATGTGCAAACATATATATATACACACACAAATATTCATTGCTGACATATATGCACAACTACACACTGATGTATACAAATCTCTATAACAAAGACGTATAACTACATACAGACATATAAACATACCCTGATCTACAGCTTGTACAAATGCTGGGTAATTAATGTCTCCTGTTTCTGGTTCCTCAAACTTCTGACACAAAAGTTTCAAATCTTCTGATCCTACATTCAGACTGAGAAAATGAAGAATGCGAGCAAACTGTGACTTTGTTATCACCCTTGTGTATGCAATTCCCTGAAAGAACAGACAAAAAAAAACAGTTTGAAAATGTAGACATGAAATTCTGATAATTAGGATCCAAAGCAGGCAAACTGTGAAATGAAACTGTGATTATTCAGATGAAAACAGGACAGTTTCAGACAAGAAATTTTAACTGTATCTAAATATAATAATTTTGTTCAAATCAAGACTGTTTTTCTCATTCCTACACTTTTATATTTTTTAAATAGAAAATATAAAATTTATATCCAAAAAAAAATGAAAACTTTTGAAATTATTTTAACTATAAGTGAAGTGAAAAACTTGTCGAAATGAAAACTGTTTATCCCATTCTAACCCTGTCAAAGTCTTTGAAGTATGGATACATCATCAATCTTCGTCTTCTGACACTGTCAGAAATTTCTCTCAGAACTTCATGTAGCCGGTTTTCTTCCTCCTCAGACAGTGGCTTCAACCCCTGAAACAAACATTTTTGTTTATCATCATTTCAAACTTTAAATTCATATTTAAACATTTAAAAGAAAATCCGATACATACTCTGAAACCAAAAAACAAAATGAATAAACTAACAAATAAACATTTGCGTGTTGAGAAAAGAAAACAGATAAAATAATGTCTAACTCACAGTGTGTCCAGTTAATTTAACTTATTAAATGTAATAAATAATATAATTAATGGTTTTGACACATAAGGCACTGAACACACATGTATGCATGCACATATTTGTGTGTATCTTTGTATAATTGTTTTTATGCATTCAAAATGTTGCAGATGTTGTAACTTATTCAAAACACATTCCACATCACAAATTTCTGTTTATCAAGTAAAAAATAAAAGACAAACCCTCCACAGTGCACCCTGCATCGGCCTCACAACCTCCTCTGTTGGTTTCTTCTCTAGATCAGGAATGTTGAAAGCTGAAGAGGAAAAAACAAACAAATTTGCAATAAAAACAAAACAGTCAAAGATATTTATAAAATATTTAATACCGCACAATGACCAAATGTAAAATGGTATTTAAAAAAAAAATGCACTCTTTCAATCCATTTCAAGTGGCTGGGGTTTTTTAAATATAATTTTATTTATTCTTTAAAATGGAAAGATAAATCTAGCAAAATTGTCAGATGTTGATGATTACAGAGTTATCCCTCTTGAACAGAACATAAGTTAATTCTTGTATTATTTATTTTAAAAAGGGCATTAATTTATGGATGTATCATTTGATTTGTTTGGGGTTTTGGGGGTTTTGGGGGTTTTGGGGTTTTAAATTAACAAATGAGTCTATACCCTTCCATAATTTTAAAGACACATTTTAAGTTTTATATTCACACCACAACAAAGTCTTTAAAGAGAAACAAAAAGAATACTGAAAAAAAAAAATGAAATAAAATGTTGTCAACTCACCATTCTCCATGACGTCACAGAATTCCTTGTACCTCACGCGACCGTCGGGTTGGCGATAAAACTCCATCACTTTCTGCATCTCTGCCCGCGACAGCTGCGCCTGTTTCCCAACGGCGATCGACAGGCCGCACAGGAACTGGTTGGCTGTGATTGCACCACTCCTCAGCTTGTCGTGGTCTTTGAAAAACTCCACAGTTCGAATGCCGTACTTGTACACAGCCACTCGTATCTTGTCCAGGATTGAGTTCAGGCTCGGATCAGGGGTCAGCTGTTTTAAAAAAAAAAAATTCAAAATAAGTAACCTTTACATCTTCATTATTCAAAATTCAGCTAGTTTCCTCTGCAATTCCTCTTTATCAGCTGACTGTTTAACCAGATAAATAAATCACCTTTAAAATATGGCGTATCAAAAATACTTGTACAAAAAATAAATCATTAAAAACACAAATATAAAAAAAAAAAAATGTTTTGTACAACATAGTTTTGTCTGGAATAACAAATCCCATGGTAAGTACTGTCCCATTTAAAAGTTTACTTAAAAGATTCCTATTTAATAACTCATAAGAAGAGTTCATGAAATGGCTGCACATTCTCTCACATTAAGTATTAACATAAAATAAGTACAAGTTTTAGGTAACTTAATCATTGTTACTAAATTAATATTAATTAATTCGTTCCTTCTTTAATATTTTTGTTCATTCTTTCATCTTCACTGATTCATCAAAAATAACAATAACAAATGATAATTTTAATATTAACAAGAATAATAATGATAACAATACCAACAATAATTTTAATAATTATAAAATAATAATAATAATAATATTAAGAAGAAGAAGAAGAAGAAAGAAGAACTGACCATTTGTGGAGCAATGTCCACTTTGAGTTCTTGGAGAAGTCGTGGGTCTTGGGGTGCTTCGGTTGATGTGACGGCCATGATGTCATTATGAAGATTAAGATAGTTGAGCATGCCAGGTTTCTGTGGGTGTCTGTACTTGGAAAGCAACATGCTGATTTCTTGTTCATTCACATCTGCCGGACCAGGGAAACTTCGATAGAACTACAAATAAATAAACAGTGTTTTGTTACTCTTGTATACATATATACATACATATATATGTGTGTGTGTGTGTGTGTATATATACACACAACAATAATGATAAATATGAATATGATCTTATCATAAATAAATGCAAGGTTAGTTTTTTTTTTTCATAAATTCATAAAATGTTAAATTCTTATTTTGTAAATATTGAAAAAAATTCATTAATTTGAAAATAATTTTATACCACTGCTCAATATGAGTCAATATATATTTTTTGTTCATGACATATGTTAAAGTAATCTTTAAATAAATAACAAGAATTTATAATACTTATTAATAATTTAGTACTGGTAAGAACTTTTTCTTAATTATAATTCATGTTAGAAGCTTAATAGCAAAAATCAGAAACACAATAACAAAACTCAACATGACTGATTATATTATTAACAAACTGTTTTATTAATGAAAAATTCTAATTAACATGGTTACTTCTGTTAGTCCAGACTAATTTATTGCTGCAACCTCTTTAGATAAATATATAAAAAAAAAAATTAAATTAAATTAAAACTCAACTAACATCAGTTCTGTCAATGAAATTCTTTAATTATGAACTTTTTTGGTTAACGAGAACTGTTTTCACTAATTAGCACAACCCCTCTAAGGAGGTGAGATATGTTTTGTTTCCTGGGTTCTTACCTGACTCTCTGTGATAAGACCAATGTGGTGCTTGTCAAAATCTTCGTAGCACGTCCTCAGGTTGATTCCGTGCACCTGGTAATACCTGGCCATTCGTTCAAGCACCGACCCAATTTTGTCCTCACCCTCCGGACCCAGAGGAATAAAACTTCTAAAAGTCCCAAGTCTGAAATTTGTTTAGATTCTCAAGTTTTAGATTCTGTTGTTTTTAATTCAAATTCTTAAATTTTAGATTTGTGATTTCTTTTTTTTTTTTTTTTTTTTATTGCTTTGCATTTTTGGTTGTCTCGAGTATTTTTATTTTTATTTTATTTTATTTTTATTTTTATTTTTTTTATATTTCAAAAGAGTTTCCATTTCTCATTATTCTGTTGCATATCTTTTGGTTTTACATTTTGAAGAATATGAAAGAGGACACATTATTTGTATCTGACAAATTATATATATTTCAAACAAAAAATATTCAACACTGAAGTATTAAATTAAATAACAGACAGAACTCATTCAGACTCTCTCTGTTTCTCCCTCCCCCATATACTCACAGTTCTGGGGGGTCTTTCTTCTGTGTTTCGGGGTCTGTGTAAACATCACTGGGGTTGAAGTGTTTATCGATGGCCTCACAAAACAACTTGTAATTTATCTGGCCATTTCTTTTCAAATCATACTTTTCAGCGAGAGCATCAGCTTCCTCCTTTGTCAGTTTCACTCCGAGCGTCTGCCACAAACATCTAAAGAACTGAGGCTCTGTAGCGGAAACATTAGATTTAAATTATTTAATGAACAGATAAACACAGTTATAAATAGAATAAATAAATACTAAAATAAGTAAACAGATTGTAATGAACAAGATTTCCATCTGTTGAGTGTTAAGAAAATTATGTGATTATGTTGTTTATTTTTGTTTTCAATGATTTCTTGTTTTGTCAGTTTTTGTTGTGTTTTGGTGTACAGTGTAGGTTATTTTATAGTTCTTTATTTTTCTTGTTTAGTGTGAGTGTGAGTATGTGTGTTTAGGAGGTGTTTTTGATGGGGATATTTCTTTCTCCTTTTGTTTTTTTAATTTAACAAAAATCTGCTTTACCTGTAATATAGCCTGAGCGTAGTTTGTCAAAATCCTGAAAGAATTCTGTGACTCTGATGCGTTTGGTTTGGGCCAGTGTACGAAGATTGTTTTCAACAATATTGGGTGAAACTGCTGTAGCCATCGTAGCAGTTATATCTGTAATAATAATAATAATAATAATAATAATAATAATAATAATAATAATAATAATTTCCAAGCCAAAATTACTAACAAAATGTTATATATCGAATTACAGTTTAAGTAGTTAAATTTTCGTCGGAGGCCTTAAGATTAAATTATAATGCTTTAAAATCTGTTAATATCATACAAAGATCGTAAAATATCAATCGTAACCAAACATTTTAATTCCAAAGTTCACATTTTTTAAAATAATAATTATAATAATGATAATAATAATAAATAAATTAAATAATTAATATATTAATAACTATTCACTATGTCCCGAACTGGATATAAACTACGATGAATTTTGAAGTACTTGGCCTGTCAAACCAGTATTCTGCCTGCAACTAACGAAATACGATAAAATAAAAATAGCAGTCAACATAGATATATTTAAAGACAGTTATACTTTTAAACCTGCAATTATTTTCTTGCATAAACACAACATTACCTTTTCACAGATTAGTGTTTAACAACTTTCAAGACATTAGCTTGTTGTTTTCATCCAGTAAGATGTTGAAACGTTGCTAAGAAACACTGACATGCGCAGTTTGCTCTTCCGATTAGTGAGTTGATCTAAAATGCGGATCGGATTTGTTGATTCGTTGCCCTTAGATTGTATTAGTCTGTATAAAATTTCGTATAACTGTTTCGTCACTTGTTTCTTGAAAAATGCAAGAGTATATTTATGGCAGAATTATAATATTTTAATTATTATTCTTAATTTATAAACATCTGTCAAGTAGATATTCTTAATTTAGATGCGGTAAACCCTCGGATGGGCAGACTTAAAGTTTAACGAACACACATCTGCTGAACCAGTTCCATTAAAACCGACGCAAATGATTAACTACCACTGGAACAGGTCGTGATTAATGTGGATGGATCAAACCCACATAATTTTATTACTGTATATGTTTGCATATATCATATATCATCTGATGTAAATCTTGTGTCTGCACTTGTTTAGTGACCGCAAACAAGTGGCACGTCGCTCAGTTTAGGTCACGGAATTTGCTTATTTATTGTTCTCAATAAAATAATAAATAAATAAATAAATAAATAAATAAATAAATAAGCCTATTTAAACATCCAGAAATGCATGACACCAAATCTGTCTTGTCGTGAATCCTTTGCAAAATCGCGTTATGTCGTCCATAAACTTTAACATGTCACAGACAACATATCGCTTGACCGCAGACTTACTCAGTACATATTCATCTCTCTCTCTCTCTCTCTCTCTCTCTCTCTCTCTCTCTCTCTCTCTCTCTCTCTCTCTCTCACACAAACATTTTTATTTTTTTCTCCACAGCACTGAAAACAAAATACAAACATGAATTATTCATGTAATCAGAAGTGATGACACGATTGTGGTGGGTTGAGATGAAGAAAGAAGATGAAAACTGAATCCAGACTGGCTTACTGAATGTCACTTTAACATGATTCTTATTTAAGAACACAAATCAGATGCTCACAGATGAATCAGACATTAAAATATGTAGAGATAGAGATGGAAATATCATTAAATAAGAAAAATATGAATCTTTTTCCAATAAAATGTTCTCAGGGAACATTTTACATTTTACAGAGGAATTCAATACATATATTTTAAGAAAAACTCTAACGTCGTGTAATGCACAATCACCTAGGCTTTACTGAATTTTTGAACCAAATAAAATATTCTTACTCATCTTTTGGAGATTTTGTCTGAATTGAATTTATGTTTACCACGATCCCCAACAAAATATAAATAAATAAATAAACAAAGAGAATAAAACAAGTATTTAAAATTAGCACCAACAAGAAGGAATATACACAAAAAAGTGAATTCCAAACACAGTACACAATGTCTATGGTACCATTTAATTTAATAACAATATTGTTAATGACTGAAGCATAGTGGAAAACTGTTACAAGTTTTCAAAGATAATTAAAAACTATAAACACCATGTCCCATTAAGGCAAAGCATTTTATTGTGTCATGATTTTTTTTGTTTTTTCAATTTTTTAATATGTATATTTATAAGTTTTAATTTTCTGTAATACATCACAACAGAAAAGTTAAAAAAAGATTTAAAAGAAATGTCAGAAGTACAGATGCCCCGTCTAAACTTGTTTCTGTTGTTGAAAAATTATGTTTTTAATTGTTGTTTTTCTTTTAACATCAAAATAACATAATAAGGTATACACCAGCTCATGATAAAATTTATAAAATGACATTTGCAAATATTTTGATAAAACACAAACATTTATTTATGTATTTATTTCATTTACTTTATTTCATTTATTTATCATGATCTTAAAATATATTTTTAAAATTTTTATGTTTTTTTTAATATATTTTGCATTAGTTATAAACAGATATTAAACCATCTCCATTTACTGCATCATTCTCATATATAATTAAATGACACAAAAATCATATCTCTGTACAAATACAGTTTAGTCAAAGGGCACTGTACTAGTAATGTCTTAAGATTATACAGACACATGTCTGCCTTTATAAAGCAGCCAGGTCTTTTGTTAAAATTACTCTAACAACTATAACTCAACAACACATCGTGCACATCAACACTGGTACATTATATAAAACATGTATCTGCAGCTACACACATACCAGAAAGATGCATGCCCAGGCCTGACTTAAATTATATACAATTTAAAACAAGAGATAAAAAGTTGTTTTGAAAAACTGATGTGGAATAGGTGTATTCATTTTTCTTAATAATAATTAACAATTTTTAAGAAAGATTTTGATCAGTTTTCATTAAGAATAAAATATTTGTCATCATACTCAAGCATGTTATATGAACAAAAATGCAGAAAAATGCTTTCAAATTATGTTTTCAATCCATTAAAATCGAATTCATTTAAAAAAAAATAATAACAGTAATGATGATGTTCAATAGAAGATAAAGATAAATGTAGTAAAAAGCACAAGATCATTTTGGTTACAATTAATTTAATATGATGATGATGATGATGATGATGATGATGACAATAAAATAATAATTATAATGATGACTATAATAATAATGATGATAATACGATTATGAAAAAGAAAAAGAAATTCTTGAGCCATGGTTACTTTGTGTGACAATCCTCCCCTGGCAACCTATTTCCCATTCCAGCCAATGACTGGACTGTAACACAATTATGGTATGTACTGTCCTGTGAGAAGATAAAAAAGACCCCTTGATGCTAATGAAATGGTGTTTGAGGGTTTGTCACTAATTTGATACACAATATTAATAATATATATATATAAATATATATATTAGCTCCACAACAATAACCATTAAATATGTTGACACTTTAATTTACTCATTAAAGGAAATGCAAGCTGTTATTCACACATAATTTTCCAGTTAAGTCACAAAGGTAAATATTGATATACACTGAGAGTAAATAACCTAAATAATTGTCAAACATAAATAAATATTTTAAATAATTTTCTGTTTCCATAAATCATATTTTTAAATTTAAATATTTGTGTGACAGTAGCATAAAACATGATTTTTGATAACAGAAATGTTAAGTTATTTTTGACAAATAAAATTAACATAAATAAACAAATAAATAAATAATAGGATCACTGAATGTCAGAAACTGGATGTTGTACTTTAAGTCATTAAGTATACAAATTCACTCCTATCTTTTTTTTATTTTCTACTTTTTTCTTTTCTTTTTTAATCTGGGAAAAAATGCCCAATTTAGTTTAGATCTATTAAACAATGAGTTTAATTTGAAAAATCTATATTACTGTCTCAGAATTCTATATTTTCATCCCAATAACATTAAAGTTAGCAATTAATGCTTAGTAAGTGCTATTGAAAATATTCAAGCCAGGAGAGATACATACAAAGTTCTGCATGACAGCAATCTGACTAGACAAATGCAGGCAACTGTTAATATGTGGAAGCAATGACATCACAATATACTGATACTATACATAGCATAGAATATATTCATATTCACACATTCCAGGCCTCATGTTTACTTAAATTTTTATGTTGTACTCAAAAGCAATTTCTACTTACAAAATCATTTTTCTAATTTCTTTTCCTGTTAAATTAGTAAAAATGTAATATTTATTTAGGAAGCTAATCCATGTTTAAATTTTCCATTCTTTTTAATAAAAAATTAAAATGCCTGACTGGTTTAAAGCATAATTCACAAGAGTTCCATTTGTTTGATAAAAATAGTTATATAAAACAGTCATAATGGTGTTTAAATTGATTGAAAGAATTCTTATTTTGCCATTTCTTAGAACTATTGGGGCAACTCTATTTGTAGAAAAGAAGCACAATTTAACAAACATTGTCTTCACAAATCAAATCCAATCCTGAATGCCAAAAGATATTTTTATTTTTTATTTTTTTTATTTTTATTTTTTATATATATGGTTAATTAAAAAAATTATAATAAAATAAAACCTATAACAAATATTACTACTACTACTACTACTACTACTACTACTATTACTAATAATAATAATAATAATAATAATAATAATAATAATAATAATAATAATAATTTTTGAAAAGTTATCACTTAAAACTTTCAAATAAAACAAACCTATCCAAATTTAAAATGTTTTTAATGAACCAGTATAGTTTATTGCACAGATTTTAATAAATGACTACATTTTTTTGGTATTATTTTGTACTAATTAATGATTGATCAAACCTGAATAACATGAATCATTGATGAACTAGCTCTAAAAAAAGTATACACTTATATTATATAAGTACATCTTTCATCAAATACATTGATATACATTTGTGATGTTAGTTATACAGCCTAAATATATTGTGTACTTGTATGTCTTTATTTCATTTCAAGATAAAAGCAAACTGTAATAATAAAAAATTACAAATATTACATTTCAAGTCATCTCTGAACACTGCTGATTTACTGTTCTTTTTAATTTATGTTTCACATCAGATTTTAGGCAAAAACAAGAGAAAACCTATAAATGAAAGTTAAGAATGTTATAAACTTATAACTACCCATCAGGTTTTTCAGTGCAATAAATTGTGTATTTTCTATTTACTTCTGTCAAGTGCAATGAATTGTATGTTTTTTAAATGTATATATTCTATGATGTATATTAAACTGTGTATATTCTTTCAAGTATGTTAAGCTGCTTTTCTTTTATATTAAATTGTGTATTTTATATTATGTATAGTATAGCGTATCAATTACATCATATTTTATATATATCAGAAGATAACAATGGATTAAAAAAAAAAGATATTGTGAGATTCATATTAACAAGTGAGTTCAAATAAATTCATTGAAATTTTCATACACATAATTAAATTAAAAGAAATGATTTGTGAGTGTTTTCTTTGCAATGTGCATGTTAAAAATATGAATGCATTGATTTGCAATGATGCATTGAGAAGCAGTTTCAAATGAATATGATGAATGTGATAAACAAATGTTTTGTCAGGTTATTTGTGTTGTTGGCAAACACATTAATCACAAACTGATGCCAAAGTTTGCTACCTTTTATTTGACCTCTGATTTTCTGCCAAACAATTAGCTTTTGTTTGTATTTCTCTAATATTGTCACTATCTATTCTTTGTTTATTATGTTGCCAGTGTTAAAACTGTTTAATCACACAATCATAGCAAAGTAGTATTTGGGTTGACGATATAATCTTAATTAGATTAAATCATTAACTTTTATATTGTTCATATACTTTTTGGTTTCATTTTGTGTATTTTGTTTTTCTTCTGATTTTTTATTTTTTATTTTTTATTTTTTATTTATTTTTTTATTTATTTATTTATTTTACTTTTTGAAATTGACAAAGGTTATACAACTGGAATCTGTTATTATTTTAGTGATTTGTTACATTTAAACAGGTTCTGTTATCTGCTCTTAAAAACATTTACAGATAATAATAAATTTCATTTCCTAGGAGGTAATTAATTATCTTTAACTATGTAAGATATATTATTTGTTTTAATTTTTTTTTTTTTTTTTTTTTTTGTTATTTTATTCAACATAACAGCTAAGACTGTTCACTTGGAATTAATAACTATTTAGTCAAATCCTAGTGAAAATGTGGTAGAAAAAGCCTTTGACTATCAACATTTGTTTTTGTTTTTTGTTTACATAGCTCTTTTTGAACAGGTTTGTTTGCAAATTTCCAAAAGAAAAAAGAAAAGAAAGTATGAGAAGAAAAACAGGCACAAAACAACAAATTAAATCAACGTGTAAAATATTTACTGGATGATCTTGCTTTAGAAATCTTATTCATTCCATATCTGACTCTTTTTTTTGTTCTCATATAATCAGAAAAAGCATTGCTGATGTCATACAAGCTGCTGTTTGATAAACTCTGATGTGTAAAATGCATCATGAACAATGATGATAGAAGTAGTACATGGTGATCTTGCTGCAGATGCTCCTGTTTCAACGGTGGAATACAAAGAACAAAATAATGAGGCACATGGTCTTTCACAACATAATTCTGTGATGGATCATCTTCTTTATAAAATATATAATTTAATGCAGATCTTGAGCTTTTTTTTGTTGTTGTTCTTGTTCATCATTTTTATCATTTTGTTTTTTGCTTCAGATGTACAGACTTTATCCAAGAGTAATTATTTTTAAACTTATCATTTTACTCTTTGACATTTTGATTCTGTCGATCATTTTCATACTCTACAAAATCATCCAGTAGACTTGGCCAAGCTTCAGTGTCATCATAGGTGCTAAGATCATCTCCTACCTGCTCAATAAAATTTAAAAACATATCCCAGGTGTCTTTTGGAATGCCTCGTATAGTTGGGTGCTTTTCAATGAATTCTAACCAGTGATCTAACATGGCAGGTTCATGCTGAGAAAACACTAACTTCCAAAGACTGACTGCCATATCAACAGGCAAAGTCCTTTGTCCTGATTCGCTGTCCAGACCAAACTTGTATGTCCAGCGATAAAGTTCTTTGAATGACTGCTTGTTCTGCACCTCAGCCAGAAGTTCGGGAAACTTTGCCTGGATAGCTTTGATGGAGTCGCATTTGAGATTCTTGCAACCGTTTGTGAATTCCTCTTTTGTGAATCGACACATCATTTCAGCCTCAAACTTCCAAGCCAGCACCAGCACAATAAACTCTTCCGGTCGCACGTCGAGATCGCTGCAGAATTTCTCTATGCCTTCAGCAAGCATTGCATTTTCATTAGGATCTTTGTACAAATCAAACAAGAGCAAGGCTTTAGGCTTCAGAGAAATCTTTAGCAATCAGTGACGTTCTCTTGCTGTCTCCGTTTGTCTTGCTTTTTGCTATTGGTGGAAGTTTTGTGTATTGAGCAAACATTTTCTTCTCTGTGGGTGACACAAGAGGTTTGCCGACAATGACTGGATTACTGCTGTCAGAGCTGGATACAGGATGCTTTGTGTCCTTGGAGTCTGATGTGGAGAATCCAGTGGATGAGCGTGAGTGAGAGGTGGGGATTGCTGGTGGGCTAGTCGGTGTTAGATTAGTACCAGGAGGCCCTGGTGGCTCACAACATGACAGACACTTTCCCATTGGAGTACCAAGCCTCTCCACTTGTTAACATAAGCCTGCAAAAACAGATTATTATTGTTGTTATTATTACTGTTATTATTATTATTTATTATTATTATTATTATTATTATTATTATTATTATTATTATTATTATTATTATTCACAACTATTATTAAAACTATTATAAATATTATTATTATTTTAACTATTATCATCATCATCATTAATTATTACTATAATTTTCAAAGCATATGATAAATCCTTTAATTTTTCACAAGTCGGATATTACTGAAGTAAATGATACAAAATGAAAATGGTATTTTGTGTTTAAATAAGTAAATCTAATGTTGCAGAGATTGGTTTTTTATATTATAATGCTAAAGGCAAGAGATGCTCCACATATCCACAAAAATAATTAATTTAATAAATAACTTTTATGACAGCAAATGTATTACTCAAGTGTGTCGTGATAAAAGAACAAGAAAGGCAGGTGGGTGCTTCATTAACATTTATATTAATATATTTATTATAAATTATTGTAAGCCTTTCTAGAAAATGTAACATTTGCTTTATAAGGTATTTTGAATATAATCTAAAAAAAAATATAATATTTATGGAACAGTTTTCATTCATTATTAATGTCATTATTTTAAAAATCTGCAATGTTCAAACTATAATAATAATAAGAAGAAGAAGAAGAAGAAGAATATGGCTACACAAATTTAAAATTAACTAATATTTTCACATTATCAGAAAGAACAATACAACCTTTTACATAAACAATGTCTGAATCGGTAAAAAATGAATCCTAAGCATAATGTAACTATCATCTATCAAAAAAGAACATTAAAATTAAATTCAGTACAAACACAACTAGGATATTAAAAACAATAAAACATATTTCTGCACACTGCATAGCATATACAAATATGTATCTTCTGAGATACGTTACATAATCAATAAGTAACATATATAAATAATTTATTTATTCACAACTTTGCATACCTTCCATTTTTAAACTGATAATATATACCTTCCATTTTTCAACTGGTAATAACATATACCTTCCATTTTTCAAGTTATAATATTCCAAAACATTCTTGTGTGTTTCAAGTAGTAAAGTTACATTTCATAGTCCCAAAACCTTTCAGAAAATATTAATGCCTGTTATATAAAAAGGTTATCTATTCTGTAACCTTGGTAACAATAGAGTTATGGTAATTACAGTATCATACATTCATGTCACCTAAATTATTTTACATCACAGTGATCATCAAGCCAATCATGTCAAAATATTATCCAGTTTGTAACCTTGGTAACACGATTCATTTGAAGGCTCTTGGATGTTCCGTGAAGACATTTCTTTGAACATTCATGTCATGTCAGCTGTTTTATAAACACAAACAGAATAATTAATACAGTTCTATTACTAACAGACTGAATCATTCACACTTCTCTATGTACCAGTAGTATACAACACAGGTAACTTTGGTTACACCCACATTCTGATCAATACTGGGTCCTGTCAAAAGTAATGATGTAAAATGTTATTTCTATTTCATGACCTTAAAACCCAGTGAAATAACTTACAATCAGGCAGCCATAAATAACACAAAAACTTTCAGCTCATGATGTAAGCATGTTCACAAAATAATCATACTAATGTGATGAATTAACTCTGAATATAAATTTCTGAACATGAATATTTTACCCACAATAAATTAAGGTAAATAGAAAGATAGATGGACTGACTGACATAAACACACACACACACACACACACATTTATTTATAAACAGATCTATAAAATTAAAAATTTAAATTTAAAAAATTAAAAGATTGCTATGAAATTACTTATTTTTGTAAACACATTTTAAAATGTGTACAAAAAAAACTTTCCTAAAAATTGAAAATATCACCAATGAAAAATTGACAAAAGTGAAAAATAAAAAAAATAAAAACAAATCTGAAGCAGACACAAAATATCCGGCACCAGTTTACTATCAATACAGACCTATTTCCAAACAAAAGAGAACCAAGGTTATGTTTAAAAGCATATCATTAAATTTATCCTCAAACCTTGGTAATTCTGAGTTTTTGCAACCAACTCATGTACAAACTATATCAAGAATTAGAATACTGAAATCTGTTAGAAAATATTTCTATTATTCAGAACTAGAATTGAAAAGGATGCAGTGAAAATTTATATTCTCCTGAAATAACTGAATCTGCTAGTTTAATATTGCCATGCAGAATTACAGTCCAGCATATTGTTGATTTTGTCTTTTTGCTCTGTAACTGTTTTGTTATTTTTGTTTTTTTACTTAATTTTATTTCATTGTTATTATGAAAGAACAATAAAGACAACAACAGCTGCCTTTTATTACTTTTTTCTATCCATTTTTCTTCCATTTAAATGTTAAAATGCTAAAATAAGATAATTGTGTTAATTATTATCTATGTATAATCTATACAGAGAGGTATATACTGAAAAGTATTAAATGTTAAAAATAACATTTTTGTTATTTATTATCTATGTATAATGTATAAAAAGTCATATATTGATATTGTTTTTGTTAATTCTTATGTATAGAAAGGTGTTTACTGAAAACATTAAATGTTTAAATAACAGATTTTACTTGATTATTGTGTTATTACCGAGTCATATATTTTTTCATTCAAGGATAGTCTTTAATCCACAAAATAATCATATTAATGTGTGGCTTAAAATGATTAATTACACTGATTACGAAACTTGCTGTTAATTAATTTTTAATACAAAAACTATCAGATTACAATACCTTTACAATGTCACTTAATTCCAGAGACTGTTAATTTGTTTACTGTGCAAACCCATGCATCTCCCAGGTACACACCCACACTCACACACACCCACATCCACACAAACACATTTATATAAAAAGACACTCCTAACAAAGAGTAAAAAAACATAAATAAATTTTAAAATAACAAATACATCACCCATCTAAAAATAACTACAGCTAATGTAAAAATGAAATAACAAGCCTGGACTGCTATTAACATTTTATCCTCTGAAGTTATTAATAAACACAACCTCCTGCTGTCAGCTGCAACATGAAAGCCTTAACCCAGGAAAGTTGTATGTACACCAAGACCAAACAAAAATTTCCTACATATAACACACACACACTGTTGTAAACTTCACTACAGAGCTGTTCCTCTAACTTCTAAGTTTAGGTCCACCTTTGGCTGAGTCATGATTTCTGCCCAGGCTTGTTATGATATAATTATATATATTTATATACGGTCCTTAATTATGCAAATTACTGAGTATAATGACACAATCAATTTTCCTTTGCTAGAGTATTATCTCTTTTTATATGAGCATTGTGTCTTAAGCTTTTAACTTCCTATTTCAAATACTGGAGAAGAAAACAATTCTTATTTGGGGGATTCTCTGTTTGTTTATCACTTGTTGGGGTTTTTTCATAAGATTTTTTTTTTCTTGCACATTATTATTATTATTATTATTATTATTATTACTATTTTAACAATGTAATAATTTAAAATAAATCTAAATAATAATGATGATAATAATAATTATAAATATGAATACCTTTTGGCATTACTATGATATCAGTGTATCAAAACAACTGAATAAAAAATATATTTGAAAATTGAAAAAGCAACGAAAAAAGGAAATTATTATATCCATCATGATATTATAATATGACTTTATTATTCATCATCGCTATTTATAGTTATTGACTAACTATAAGTAAACTGGACTGTCTATATTTGAATTTCTTTTTTTCAATATTTTTCAATAAACCTTAGAATAAAATAATAATAAATAGGATAACTTCATTAACAAGTGATTAAATGTTTTTATTTCACACCCAGCTACAATTACAGAACTTAGAAGTATAGTGTCATTTCTCATTGTGCTAGAATAATGTATGAAAATTATTTAAAGATAAATGACTTTGTATGGTTTATTCTGCATTTAAAAAATATTGTTATATCTTTATTTTTTTTTTTTTTTTTTTATTGTTGCTCATATATATGTATATATATATGTATGTATGTATGTATGTATTATGTATGTCTGTATGCATGTATGTATAGTTTTTGTTTTAATTCTACTTTTTAGGTTTTTATTCTTACTTTCTTTACTTCTTTTTTTTTAACTTAGATATCTACTTCTACTAAGATTTTTTTTTATTTTTACATACTGATATAAAATGCTGATCTTACCAGCTGACGAAGATACGGAAATAGAACAGTCAATAAAGCTTACTTCCACCATCACTGAATAATGCAACGATGTATAAAATATTTCGTATGTTTTTAATCAAATCAAGATATGTAAAAGTGTTATATGTCTACGTTCAAAATTAATTCTGCATTGAAGAAAGTCTGTCTTAAAACGCTTAGCATCAAGGTGTCTATTCTCAGCCACTGCCAGCCAGTGGTTGTCAAAATCGCGATTTCGTAACAGTATCTGATCGTTGCTTACCCTCTTTTGGAGCCCCAGGACGCCGTAGAAACACCAAACGGCATCCCTGGTGTTTCAGAAGATTTCCATCAGCAGCTTTACTATTTACTCGCGGTCTGTGAAAAGCAGAAAATCTGTCAGAAACAAAAGTAAACCCAGTTCCACAAAAATTCTAAAACATGGACGACTTCCTGTTTTTCTATGACGTCACTTCAAGGTGCGCGAATTGTGGAGGCCCATATAGGAGATATATTTTAATTTCTGATTTTACATTTTTGTATTTGTGCTTTTTTTTTGCTTTTTTTCATTTTGCTTTTGTCGTTTTACAAACTTCAGCATCGTGTTTCTATTCATGTTAACTTGTATTGTTAATATTTCTATATATATATATATATATATATATATTTATATATTACCATTAAAATTAACCAAAAGTGAATTTGTACAAAATGTTTTTGCTTTTTTCAATTTTTTTATTTACAAGTACAGAATTGTTGATTAGTTTGTTAGTAATGCATAAGCAAGATAAAAAAATATAAAAAAGAAAAGAAACCTATTCAGACATTAAATTAACAAACTCTCACAGAAATATGCCACAAAAAACTATTCATGAATTCACTGCCAAATAATAAATACAACACTAACTGAATATTCATTTAATAAAATGTATATGTAAAACAAAATACAATGTGATCCTCGGATTTTTAAAAACATTTAATTCAGATATTGAAAATAAGTCATAGAAACTATTACATAATCTGATATCCGAGTATTTTATACAATAGATACAAAACTTGATCTGAAATTATTTTCAAACCGGAAAAAAGCAAGTTCACTGTATATATGGAAATACTTTTATCAAATCAGATGTTATTATGTCAAAGATATCAACAAATTTCTCTATCAGAAAAATCAACAATATTCATTCAATATAAAAATTCTTTCACCTTTATTATCAATAAAATAAACAAATGTTTTCTTTCTTCTGATCTTGCAGAAGACAATGAAACACAATTAACTTGCTGCATTATTAGATGTAAACAAAATATTAAAACTGTTTCATTGTAAATTTTTAATACCTGTTATTGAAGAACTATCAAATGAAATCTAAAACTGTTAAAGAATAGAATCAGGTATATATATTTCTGAAGATATTTCTATATACTCATTGTGACCACTAATTCAAAAACCAAAGAAGAAAAAAGTGGAATCTATTAATGTTTGTATTTGTTTATCCCAAAATAAGCAACAAAAAAAACCAACACAGCATTAATACTAAATAAAGTCTGATATTTGTAATATTGCACTAAAAAAAAAAAAATTCCTCTATGATTGGAGATTATTAAATTTAATCTTGTCTTTCATTTCAGAGTTTAAAAAAATAATTATTATTTTTAAAATCCAATCATTTTTCTTCCTGTGTTTCATTCTCTTCAATGACTGGATCGTACGCTGACTTGGGTTTCATGTCAGCATTCAGCGATTCCTGCTGAGCAAGAGTTAGTTCAGCAATTGCTTTATAGAAATCAGAAAAGTCCACGTAAGGTTCAATCTTCCCATCTTCATCGAGCTCCAGCTTTGGTGCCTCGCTGTAACTGTGATGGAACGGCCGAGACTCACCACTGCTTTCTGTCGAATTTGTACTTGTTCCTGTACCACTACTTGTCCTAGTGTTAGTGTTCTCTGGAGACAGGTAGTGTCCAGGGGGGTTGTTGGTGGGGGTAACGGGGGCATCGCTGGAACTGCTCACAGAACTGTTTGTGTTAGAGTGAGGACTCACAGGTCCTGTTGACATTAACAACGGAGGAGGCACTATCGGTCTGGGGTTATAAATAGGGATGGAAACAGGGGAGGGGTATCTAGCCCCACCTGTAGGGCTGCTTAGATTAGACAGAGGGTAAGTGAAGTTGCGCACGAGGAGGGTGATGTCGTCACGTTTCTGACACAGCTGTTTCTTGTGACCCTGCTGTGTCATGTAGGTGTCATGGTGAATCCTTACTACTTTGTCAACAACAGCCTGGGCAACTCCATTCAGAGTTGTCTGAATGCCAAACTCCTGCACAACCATGGCGACAATGTCAGCATTGACTTTGTCAGTACCAGTGGCATCTTGCAGAGCCTGGTACAAACCATCTGACATGATGATAAGAAAACAACATGATGAGTCGAGTTGAATTCCTCCTGTTATATTGGGTACAGCGATCACTGGTTCACTCTTAGCAGCACTGAAATAGAAATCACTGACATCAGTATCCCAGCACTTTTACTGTGAAACGGGTTAATAATAAAATTAATAACAAAAAAGTGAACATTTTATCAACAGACATAGCACATAATTACTTAGTAACCAAATCATTTTTATGTGTTTAAATGACATATAGTCATACTTCTTCCTCCTTAAGAGTAATTCAATCCTGGATAAGATTCTAAGAATATAATTTTAAAATTTTCAATATAGTTAAATATACTCTTTGCAGTTCGGCATTCATTCTGTCATAAAATATTTATAAACAATTTTCGCTGCTTTGTGAAATGGCAGTTTAAATTTAGAATCATTACATACTGAAAGTTTTTTAATCTAATGAACATTAAATAACCTTCTAAAAGAAAAAAAAAAAAAAAAAAAAAAACCTGTTAGATGACACAGTACAGAAGCTGATGAATAAATGTTTAAATGTTACCTTAAATTATCTATATCTTTATATCCACCTTTGACGGAGTAGTCACCTATGCATCGTGTGTTCTCAGAGTTTCCTATTCTACGCAGCTGTTTCAGTTTCTCAACATCCAGGCCCAGGTTTGCCAGTCTCACCTGCTCGGTTTCATTGGCTAGAGTGTGATCAACAGAGAGCTGTAAAACTCTGAGCAAGTTGTTCTGATCACTGATGCACAGCAGCACCCGCGTGTCACCTGAAATTCAAACATTATTTACCACTGTAAACAAGCATTTAATAAGTCATTTAATTTAGATGCATTTTAAAACTAACCTAAGTGATGAGCACTTAAGGCAAGAAATAAGACAGTCCAGTTTCAATATCCATTAGAGAATTCACTACAACTGACATTTGCCCCACTTCAGGACTCACTTTAGCCACAACTCAGGACTCACACACGGCATACTTCTAACTCACATTATCCACACTTCAAAACTCACATTAGCTGTACTTCAAGACTCACATTAGCTGTACTTCAAAACTCACATTAGCTGTACTTCAAAACTCACATTAGCTGTACTTCAAAACTCACATTAGCTGAACTTCAAGACTCACATTAGCTGTACTTCAAGACTCACATTAGCTGTACTTCAAAACTCACATTAGCCACACTGCAGAACTCACATTAGCTGTACTTCAAGACTCACATTAGCTGTACTTCAAGACTCACATTAGCTGTACTTCAAAACTCACATTAGCTGTACTTCAAGACTCACATTAGCTGTACTTCAAAACTCACATTAGCTGTACTTCAAGACTCACATTAGCCACACTGCAGAACTCACATTAGCTGTACTTCAAAACTCACATTAGCTGAACTTCAAGACTCACATTAGCTGAACTTCAAGACTCACATTAGCTGTACTTCAAGACTCACATTAGCTGTACTTCAAAACTCACATTAGCTGTACTTCAAGACTCACATTAGCTGTACCTCAAAACTCACATTAGCTGAACTTCAAGACTCACATTAGCTGAACTTCAAGACTCACATTAGCTGTACTTCAAGACTCACATTAGCTGTACTTCAAAACTCACATTAGCTGTACTTCAAAACTCACATTAGCTGTACCAAAAAACTCACATTAGCTGAACTTCAAGACTCACATTAGCCACACTTCAGAACTCACCTACATTGGCGACAAACAGTCGGTTGTTGTAGATAAGAACAACTGTGGCAGTGGTTCCACCTGACATCAGTGCATCAATACGTTTCAGATTCTGAACAACGTCGGGATACTGCCTGGCAGCTTCATAAGGTTTTATGCCCTGACAAAAAATATACATAAAGAAATTGATTATCTGGTATATTAATCCTCCTGTATATGCTTAAATCAGTGATTAATTATAGATAATACCAGTTATATCAAAAAAATATTAATAATAATTAAAATAAATTTTATAAATCACTAATATTATTGATTATTATGGTATTGACAAAAACACATCTTGTAACCATGCTGAAATGTGCTAGACATTTTTACAGATGCCAGTTACCATTCACTTGCATCTTAAACACTTTACATCTCTACACTTGAATCAGCCACAAAAACCACATATCGTTGGGTTCCGAGTAATATATAAAAATTATGACATTACATATATAAAGTTCTGTATACCTCAGGTAAAGACAGCTGCAGGTCAGTTTTCTGGGCCAACAAATCATCAAGAGATTCAAAATAGCCTTTCTCAACAGCCAGAAATGCCTGGATGATAAAAAATATAAATAAAAATAAAATCTGCACACGCAAAGACACACACACACACACACAAACATTATTGGTTATGGGACAATAATGTAACAAGTGATAATTTTTCAATCTGTGTAAAAAAGGTTTCATAACTGCTGTTTGTTTAAAGTAATTAAATATATAGGACTGAGATTGTATATTTCTTTTCTTGTAAAGAAACAGGTGAACTGTTTTTGATAAACATTTATGTGTTATTGAAATAATTAAGTTTTACTGATATATTATTTGTAAGAAGAAAGAAATCTAGAAATTCTTTAAAGTTTAGCTTCAAAATTTTTTTATCTGAAAAGGCTGGGAACTGGAAGTATTTCAGATTTCAGAGTATACAGAGACAGGCAGAGAACAGGATCTAAGTCTACTTATGAATTCCATTTATATTTTATATACAGCGTAATAAATAGTTTGCACATAATTTTGTGCATAAAATAAAATGCCACTATTTCTGCTGTTCACAGGTTTCAAATTTTGGAGTTTGTTTGGATTTCTGAATTTCGGATAAGGGATCTTCCACCTTTAATAAAAAAAATGTTCTTAAAAAAAGAGATTTAAAAAATAAACAACAGCTATTACCTGATGAAGAACATCTTTTATTTCTTCATCACTTTTCTTTTCATGAAGCTGTCCAAAGAGAAGTTCAGCTGGCATTCTTTGTGCTGCAAAATTAGCCACTTTATTTCCCTTGTGACCATCAAACACTCCATAGAGAAAACAGCCATCAAAAGGTCTAAAAAGAAATATTGACTAATTATTATTATTATTTTATTTTATCAAATAGCCTAATATAAAATTAATAGTGTTTTGCTTTGAAAGATTTAAAAAACAAAAATAAAAGGACTGTAAGAATATGAAAATATGAAAATGTTTTTTAAGAGAATAATAATATGTAATCAGTAATGTAAATTAAATTTCTCTAAAATGAACAAATGAAAACATTTACTTATCTTTAACATAACTGATACAATATTTTAATAAACTGTTAATTATCTTTAGAAGTGTATTAAGCTGTCTGTGTTAAAAGCACATTAATTCATTATGTTTATTGTTTATTTTATATTCTAAGAATATATTAAGCATTGGTCAAGAAAATCAGAAACTCCAGAAATCCAGGTCATATCCAGATCCAAGATAAAGTGGATAAAGTGTCTGATACCTGTTCCACTTAGTAAACATCAGCATAGATGAATGAATAAATCCAACATACTTTAAAGTTAAATCTTAACAGCTAATTGTAATTTGAGTTTCATCACACTGAATTAAAGCACACATATACACACAGTAAAAAAAAAAAAAATTAGCAGAAAAGTTTTAAAGATGCAAGTTACTAAAATGGTAAGGAATAATTAGCAATAAAGCAGCTCTATACTCCATTATTAAAAAAAACACAAAACAAAAAACATTTAAATTATGACAAAATACACATTTTTTCTAGTCCTGTTAAATAAAAACAAAAGAACAAAACAAATGTCAGTTTACTGATATATTATAAAAGTTTACATTCTTCAGTTACCTGAAATGAAAACTTTTGTCTTCAAATTCATGTTCCTCCAGTCGGTTGCCATCTTCTCTATAAATCTGATTGGTTGAGAAGCCAAGTCCTGACAAATAACACACAGGAAGATCGTCAGTCCAACTCAAAGCATGTCCCTGCAATTATTTCTTTTTATGTAACTTGCCATTTAGCTACAAATTCTGACAGAAGCAATTTCTATAATCACCTCACTGCATGGATGTTAGGAATAAAAAATTCATTATAAAATTCCTAACTTCAGTTTTACCTTGTCAAAACAACCAAGTCAAACTTATAATCATACTGAAGTTCATCATGAGTTATATATTCACTATAATAACAATCCTTTTTCTGAAATGTGCATCATGTTGGCGGAAAAATAAAATTACTGTTAAACTGAAGTCTGACAAATTAAATTTACTTGGCATTATCATTATAATTGATCTCTTTAATATGATACTAGTAATGAAGAATGAACAAACACAAAATATGAGCAACAAAAAGATGGGGGAATAACAACAAGTCGAAAAACAGCTGAGGGATATAGTTATTACAGCGTAAATCTAAACTGCAAGTTTTACCATTTATCAAAATAAGTGGGGAGAAAAGTCTTATAATAAAGGCTGGATACATATTTTATAGATGAATTGGCAATAGATACTGTATAATGTGTATTTATGACGTAAAACTACATTGCCTTCAAAAGTAATGTACTGAAGCCTAATTTTTAAGTTTAATTTAATGGTGAATATATTTACGATGGATATAAACTAAAGAATTCATGTCTCAGTTGAGTCAATGTTTATTAAGTTAGAGTATTAAAATTACCTGCACACCAAGAAGTGGAGGAACATGCTTTTCTGATCCATTTGTCAACTCACTGTCTGTCATTGTTTGTACATCTTAAAGTGCATATGACATAAAAACACCGAAAAAAATAGACTTGATTTAATGTTTTGAAATCGGAAGTATTTGTTCCATTTGTTATAGTTATCTCCCCATTAATAAATATCGATGTTGCTATTCGGCCGAATTCGGGTCTATTCGAAGCACAACATTTTGTCATCCGAAAATTAACGGAAATGTTCCAATACTGATGTGCTCTACAGTTTCATCATGTTTGTTGTCATGCTGTATCTACTGTATAAATAATTAATTTTTCACAGTTTGTCTACAGTATCAGGCAAACAATAGCCATATTTTGCACAATGGATACAAAGAACTCGGAACAGTAAAAATAGTAAAGCATTAAAACTTTAATAGATAGTTTTAGGCCGTGTTAAATTATATCACTGTTTCTGGTTCTCCCTCGTACTTGGCACAACTATAAACTGTACTGTTACTGTTATTATAGAATGTAATTAACGTTATACAGTAATGCAGCACTTTCCCCGCTTGCAAATTGTAACTTATGAAGTTTACAAAAAATGTGACAAACAACGATGATATTGATGGTGTAATACTAATTATTTTTTCTTAATAATTAAAACTTTTTATTTTGTATTAAATTAAATCTCTCTGTATAACGTTGTTGCACAATGAAAGTTAAATGTAGTTAATTTAAAATAAAAAATTAACAAATATATGAATACACAAGCATACGTACATAATTTTTTTTTTTTTTTTTTTTTTTTTTTAGTGTTGATTGTTTGGGTTTTTTCTTCACGAAATGATCATTGTATTTTGCATATATTTATATTATTATATTTGCAGTTGATTTTCTGAGGTAACATACATTTCAAAGTAACCATGGCTTCTTCAAAGCAGCAGGTGCTGTCATTATATCGACGAATATTCCGTATGGCAAAGTCTTGGCAGGCCTTTTCTGGAGATATTAAAGAAACAACTGATGAGAGGAACTACATTGTGTCTGAAGCTAGAACTCTGTTTAGGAAACACAAAGAGGTTAATATACACTCACACACACATACACAGAAAAAGAGAGAATTTCATGAAGTTTCTATAGTAAAGCTCTAAATTTCCTGTTCCTGCCTATTATATCAGAGTATATTGTATATTATTTTTTTTATGTCAGTGTAAATGTATGTTGCCAGTAAATAATTGCAATATGTCACATATTTAATTAATATACTTTCACTGAATAATCATTAATATTAACATGCATAATTTGCATACAGTCAATGATTTATTTGCTGTTGTCTGTTTAAATAATTCATTTTGTATTAGTACTTTTCTGTACCTCAAGTTTTGCAAATACAAATTCTGGATTAATGATTCCATATTTTACTTAATACAAAACTAGCCAGTTACATTGAAATCACTGGAAATCATACTGTTTATAATGTAGTACAATTTGTATACGCCTCGCATCGCTATATCAGTATATGTGAACACAGTTAAAGATATTTGAATTTCTCTACACCTTCTCCAAAAGATAAAGAAGAAATTTTCTGTACATCTGTAAACTAAGGTGTATCTAATATAGATACAGAAATATAAAAAGTATAGACTGAGCAAGCAGCTGCATGGAGGATTGTTCGTGACTTGACAGCGCAAATCAAAACTAACTGAATAATCAGCTCTAATTTATCATGTGAGAAATTTGGAAACCAAAAAAATGGTGAGAGTAATAAATTTATGTAATTAAAATTATTTTTATTTTTATTTAACTGTAGGTGACTGATGAAATAGAAATCAAGGAATTTATTCGTGAAGCTGAAGCCAGAATTGAATTAGGTGTGAGAAGATTTTTAAAATAGTCACAAAACTGAAGTTTAATTTTATATATGAAAATATTATCAGATACAGAAAAAGCAATTAAAAAATAATAATCAGACTTTGCAATTAATAATTAAGAATATTAATTTCTCTCTAAGAATAAACTTGAGTCCAGTAATAAGAGATTTTCCATTTTTAATTAATTATCTGTTGTGAATGTGGATTTCTTAAGGGCTTGATTCCACCAATAAATCGGTAGGAATATATATATATATATATATATATATATAATTTGAATCAGATATATTTAAGTCTTCTGTATTTTTATTCACATTTTATCCTTTTGCAGCTCTTCATTATAAAAATCCATACCCAAGGCCTGTAAGTATTCATGATTTAACTTACTAATATGTGTATATATATACAGTAAATGAAAAACAATCATTTTAATACATATTATTGCACAAAGTGATATTTTAATTCTTTTGACTACTTTTTTTTATTTTTATTTTGTTTTATTTTAAGTATCTGTATGTCATAGGGAAATTGTATTTGGGTCTATTTTTTTATTCTGATTGAAGGAATTTATAACTAATGTCAGTAGCAGCAGAATAAATTCATTTAGATGTTTCTCTTTCTCTAAGGACATTTTCTTCTTTATTTTTCTAAATCAAGCAACCAAAGTCATGCTTATATTTATGGAAGTTGTTGCCATTGTTTTATTTTACTTTGTATAAATGTGTTTATTTATTTGTTTATTACATAAAAAGTGAATAAATTTTGCAAATCCAGTTTAAATATAATGGACAAGCTTAATCATTTTTATCCTTAATTAAATATGTTATGTTGTTAAATGAATGATATATAAAACAGCACAACTGCTAGTAATAAAATATTGTTTTGTTGTTTTTTCAGATGAATATTCCTCAAAACACATTACCATTCACTGGCCCCAAATTCAAGAAATCTCAGAAAACAGCCATGAAACAATCAAGGCCAATTTATCTCAAGTCTTATGAAGAAACTGACAGATGATAAATATATTATTCTTGTAATTTTTTTCTTACTAATATTTTTTTTTATTGTTATTTTATATATATATATATGTATGTATGTATGTATGTATGTATGTATGAAAGTACTGTATATTAAAACCAAAAAAAAGGTTTGATTTCAAGTTAGCATCAAATTTGTTTACTCTAAATTCATAAGATGAAAATAAAACTGTAACTTAATTTTTAAGTTGATCCCAAATGAAATAAAAAGTATTTTAGAAGCACATAGTTCTTGTTGTATTTTTCTTAAACGCACAATATTAGCTTTAATTAATAACAAAGTAAAAATGAAGCTAAATTATTCAAGCCATTAATTTTCCTTAAATTAGTAATATCCTTTTTTTATAATTTAAACTGCTAGCCATTATATCTGTATAATTATACCTATATTAAATTTAAAAATTATAGTTCATCAATTATCCGGACTCCTTGAGGCATATAAATACGTAAATATTTAGGCATTAACATTTTAAAATTAAAAACATAAACAAAATTGACTATACACAACTGTGGCGACTCGACACGTAAACATTGCGGCGAGTGAATGAACGGCACGCGGCTTGAAAGAGTAGTTCCGGTCTGGTGAGGACAACATCCGCACGTCGGGGAAAAAAGTCTGGTTTTCTGAAATTTACGGATAATTGGTCCGGTTGTATTTAAAAAACAGAGATCGGCAGCCTTTTGGAATTGGTATGCAGTGTTTTGGAGGAGGGCCAAGACATCAGATGTATTAGAGAGAGAGAGAGAGAGAGAGAGAGAGAGAGAGAGAGAGAGAGAGAGAGAGAGAGAGAGAGAGAGAGAGAGAGAGAGAGAGAGAGAGACACACACACACACACACACACACACACATACACACCGATCTCTCTCTCGAGGTTTAAAAAATAATAATAATTAATGTAATAACAGATGTCCAAGTGTTCAGTTGGCCGGACAAAAATCCCTCGCGGGCCGGATGTGGCTTATAAGTTTTATTATTATTATTATTATAACTTTGGATGTTATTAACCATTATCTGGATGATTCTTAAGAAAATATATATATTTTGCGTTGTTTTTTTAAAAAGAAAATGTGATGGATAACTGATGTCCGAGATACTGACTGATGTTGTTTTTAAAAAACGAGGAGAAAGTCTAGTTCAGATCAATGATTATATTTTCGTTTGGCATTTACCTCCCCTTGTACTGACGTTTGTGCGTGTTGAGCAGCCATTTTGAAAGTGTTCGTAGTCTGATTCATGTTGTAGCATTTATTGTATCTTTGTGACATATTTCACAATGACTGCCCACGATCAAATTCGGGCTATGCTTGATGAACTTATGGGCACATCTAGAGATGGTAAGTTAAAAGAAAAAGGATCGTTTCGATATTTTAAATGGTGTTTTCCACGTACAAGCACTTCAAATATTCTACCATCGCATTAAAATTGTTGAAATGGGATTTTTTGTCATTAGTTTTAAAAATGCTTGAGAATGAACACGGTCAACGTCACCATTGAATCGCATTTATTTATGCTATTAGTTTTGAAACATTAAATGATTACTATTTTAAATTTTTCTTATTTTATTGTCACTAGCGTAATTCAACTAATTGTTACATTGTTAGGATTGTGTAACTATAATAATACTATTACAGTAAAGTAATTGGAATTAAATAAATAATTTCAGGCTTGTAGTACATAGTAATTTCACTGTATTTCTGTCAAAACAGACTGATAAATACTTGTTTCTGATAAAATTATACAATGAATAATGAATGAATAAAAAATCAAAAACGTTTTATAAAGGATAAGTAAAAAATATTTTTTAATAGCGTTATGAATTTTGAAACAGTGTTATGCTGCTGGTATATTTGGATTTTTTAAATTATCATTTTATATGTATTTTATTTTTAATGTCTACATAATTTTTTTATTATTATTTTTCTTTAATAAACAAAATTTGTTAATTTTTACTCTACTTAATTACAAAATTAAATTCGAAGACGTGTGTAAGTTCTGATTCAGACATTTAGCATTATAAAGCTGAAACACATTATATTCAGCATATTTTTATTTTATTTATTAAAATTATTTTTAATAAAACTGTTACATTTACTAAAATAACTTGGAGAAAACAGTTTATTACATAAGATATGTTTTTGAGTATTTTCAGCCCCAGTGTGAATTGCAGTTTTTGAAAATGAAGAATTTGAAAATAAAACAAATTTAAAAAAAGCAAAAACAAAAAAATTCCCATCTTTTAAGTACATTTGCTGATTTACTCTAGCAAACAGATCTGGTTCAATAATTATGATAAATGAACTGCATTGTCTTTTTAAATTTAAATGTTTGAGGTGGCAAAAACAAAAAAGCTAAATAAACATTTTTTAATAAATTTAAACAAAATGTTTTGTTAAGGAAAGGATGATCAAAAACCAATATATTTAAAGATTCAGATGAATTATTACAAACCATTTTCAAATCATCAGTAATTTATTTTCAATATTGCTTAATTTTGTTAAATCTATGAATGTAAATATTTTATTTGCTTATTCAAAAAGAAAACAGAAATCATTGCTTTAAAATGTTTGAAGAACAAATAAGTTTTGGTCAGAGAAAATGTAACTCTGTTTCAATCTCCCTATTTTCAAGGGAACATTGTAATGCGGGCTTATCCAGAAGGTTAAATGCAAAGGTGGTGAATGACCAAGTCGTGAGTTGATGAATTTAATATACATAATTATTAACATTTTTCAGTTTTTTATTTTTTTTGTATATGCTGTCATTTGTCCTAAGAAGAGAGGATAATCATTGCAGTAATCATATTATTCCTGTTTTCAGAAACAAATATGTTAACATTTTATTTTCATTATTTGCATGTTGGCCATAAGCTGCAGTATGTAGGTTAAAATAAAATTTTACATGAATTTATTCTGCTTGTTAATAAAATGATTTCAGCAGTCTTTTCTTCATTTTTAAGTAACACATATTTAAAAAAAGAAAGAAAAACTGAATGTTTTAATTGAGGTAAGATTAATACTAATATTAAACTAAATTTTTTTCACTTGTCCCATGTTGGGTTCGTTGAGGAGGTAGTTTATTTCCAGGTGGGAGAAAAGAGGTGACTGGTAATTTTCTGTAAGCCAGCTGCATGTAGAGGAAAGACAAGTGAACAGAGCTTGCTCTATTTCGCAGTGTGTATCAAACTCATTAACTGAGTTGTACATGTAGTTTATTATTTTGAGGTCATATATTTAATTCTGGGTTCTTACAACATGTACCGTTTGCAGCATAGAAATATTTAATGTCAATGGTTTATTTTTGTTTGTTTTTTTTTTATTTTTTTTTTTTTTTCAGAAAAATAAATATTCATTTATTTATTTATTTTGAAAATGAAATTTTAAATTAATAGTAATATACTATAGTGCTTAACAAGTTGCTGAGATCAGTGAATCTTGGTGATTTGAAGCACTCAGACCAGAAGGTGCTATTACAAGTTGCTGTGTTAAGTAATTACTGTAAAGAAAACACAGGTCCATAGTTTGGTCTGTTTTCAGGAAAATGTATTTCAAATATAGTACATATTTTCATTACATTGAGTGTATACATGTATATTATGTTTTATGATGATTGGAAAATGTATATATCTGAAGGAAAATTGCAGTTATTTGAAAATAAACAATAAATGAATAATACTAAGAAGATAAAAATTCACTAAATTTTCTTTAGATAAATTCAGTAATTGAATATATACCTTTTTTTTTTTTTTCCCAGCTTTACAATTCTGGAATGAATTATTTTATTGTTAAAATTTGGTGTGTTTGTTGTAGGAGAACCCACCATCCAATTGCAAAACTTTAATCTTTATAATGAATAACTTCTGACAATTTCTGTTAATTACAAATCATGAGAAAAATTAAATAAAGATTTTATATAATATTTTAAGTAATAGATGAAAACTGCAATTCTTCTTCATTCCCAGTATTAAATGTGATGCTGTTTCGTTATCTTAATTGATATTGTTTGGTGCTGTGACTGTTCTAGGAGAAAAAGACAGGTATCGAGTGAAGTTTGATGATCCTCGGGTATGTAAGAGCTTCCTGCTTGGCTGCTGTCCCCATGATATTCTTGCTAGTACGGTGAGTATTTCTCATAATTAGCCAGCTAGATCTCATTCTTGGAAGAGGGTACGTAATGAATAAACACAGTAATCAGTGAAATAATCCTTGTTCTATAACCCAGTCAAATTTAATTGATCATAGCTATTTTAATGTCAGTCTCTTTAAATTAGATATATACTCTTTAATTATTTTTTTTTTAGGATTAATATTCATCCATTTAATTTAAAAAACTTCAGTAAATTGATATTATATAATTTTATTTTTAATGAAAACAAATTAATGTAAGTTTGAGTATTTTGTAAACTATGCAGTTAGCCATTAATTTCCAGAAAATTATTTGAAAATATATGAATTTAGGGAAAAGATATTTTAACTATTTAGGCCCTCCATAATATATATGTATATATATATGTGTGTGTGTGTGTGTTGTTTTCTTCTTTTTATCTTTGTGTTTGAACATAGAATTGAAAAAAAAAAGTGCTCTTTTAAATTATGTCTTCTGTTGATGGGTAGGTTTTTTATTTTTATAAACTTTACATTTACTATTTTTTTTTTATTCATGGATTTTATAGTAAAATCCATTAAGATAGCACAATACAAGATGATTTATAAATGTGAATTGATGTTTATACCAATAACATTATAATTATTGGTTAAAATATTCTCTTTTCAGAGGATGGATTTGGGGGAGTGTTCCAGGATTCATGATTTGGCTCTCAGAGCTGATTATGAACAAGCAGCCAAAAACAAGGATTATTACTACGACATAGATGTAAATATTTAATAGCTTTAGTGGTTTCTTGTTTACTGTATGATCTGTCCCTGTATTCTTCTCTATCACACACACACACACACACTCTCACACATTTATAAATACATCAATTTTTCATTTTTTTTTTCTTATCAGGACTTGCTTTGGTTCAGTTTTACAAATGATTAATTGATGGTTTACTGTTTGTGCATACAGAAATGAGATTTTTCAATGTATTCACAGGCAATGGAGCATTTGCTGAGCTTCATTGGTGAATGTGACAGAAAAACAGAACTTGCAAAACGAAGGTTGAAAGAAACCCAAGAGGAGCTTAGTGAGGAAGCCAATGCAAAGGTAAACCAAAAATATTTACGAAAAAGTTCATTTATATTTATATTTATACTGAATTTTATTTATTACTATCTGCAATAATTTGTACAGTTATTTTGCAAATGATTTGTTTTAAACATAGATGATAATAAAAAAAAGTGGACTGGTGTTAAGTAATTGTATGATTTGTTTATCAGGCAGAAATGATACACCAGCTAGGAGAGCAGATGGGGACTAAACTGGCGAAGGCTGAACTGGCAGGTGCACAAGGTTTGGTGGAAGAGTCACTGAAACTAATGAAGGAGGTTGAGGATCTGAAAGTGAAAAAAAGTCTTGCTGAGGTCAGTGTTTTGTAGTAGAGTTCTCCAAAAATATTACTGATAAATCTTTTTCGTATCGAGTTAATTGTTGCTTGATTAGACAGTTTTTTTTAAGTTGTCCTGTACCTCTTTTTGTTTTGTTCTGGTAATTTGAACTTTTATAAATAAATAAGAATAATGAGGGTTTTTTGGCTAACAAATTTATTTTTATTTATTTGTTTTTTTAAACAGACTGAATTTCGCAATTCTATGCCAGCCTCCAGTTATCAACAGCAGAAACTGCGGGTTTGTGAGGTGTGTGGGGCGTATCTCGGGATACACGACAATGACCGACGATTGGCTGATCATTTTGGTGGCAAGTTGCATCTAGGTTTCATCACCATCAGGGAAAAACTGGAGGACTTAAAGGTAATTTACCACATGTTGCATTTAAGAATTAAAATAATAATAAAATAAATTGCAGTAACATTTTCAGACTGGGAGAATAGAAAAGTATTTTATGATGAATAAATACTTACAGATGTATTTTGAATTGACCAGTGTTTAATATATTCTTTTTACAATTGTGTACAGTAAATGTTTTTTCTTTCTTTTGATAATGCTAAACAGGTTCCAGTTAACTGTTCAGTTTAACTTTTAATCAGACATAACAAATGTAGCAAGATTATCATTTCTTACCTTTTTCCAAATAAGATAATAAAGATATCCTTGTTTTCATGTTGTTTAAAAACAAATACAAAATGAAATTTTGTGTGTGCAGCAACTCGTCGCTGACAGGAAGAGTCAGCGAGAAAAGGAGCGCTGAGGAGATGAGGAAAGAGCGAGACGAGCGTCTGGCAGCTCGTGAAAAAGATGAGGAGGTTCACCGCAGCAGCAAAGCGAGAACTCGCAGTCTGAGCAGAGAAAAACGTCGTAGGAGTAGGAGCAAGAGTAGGAGGTAATTTGAAATGTCTGATAGTTTTCTTTCAGGTTTTCGTTACAAAGAGTATGTTTATAAGTTATTTTGCAAATAAAAGATGATGAAAAAAGAAAAACAAAAAAAAAGGCACGTGTGTGTATGTATATGTTTGTATTTATAAGTTATCTGTTACTTTAGTTAATGATGCTAGTTAATATAATCTTGTGTGTTTCTGTTTGTAGGTCAAGATCTCGCTCACGAGAAAGGCGGTCCAAGAAGCGATCCAGACGCTCTAGGTCACGATCAAGAAGGTCCAGGTCAAGATCACATCGAAGGTAAGTACAGTTATTTATTTTCTTTTGAATTTACACTCCAGAATCTCAGAAACATACACACAACTTTGATATTTGTTAGGTACAAAACACAAAAATTGTGCAATTTGGGCTGTTAGATGGCTGCATTTTTTTTTTTTTTTTTTTTTTTTATTTTTCTTATATTTATTTCATATTATTTTTTAATTTTTTTTTTTGTTTGTTTAATTTTTTTTATTATTATTATTATTGTTTTTTTTTTTATTATAAACATTCTTATTTTAATACTACCAGGTTTTAAGGGGAACATTTTTATTAAAAAATTTTTTTTTTAATAGTTTGATTCAGCTTATCTGAATTAATAATTTTTATTTTAACCAAAAGCAACTCCCAAGCAAGTGAACTCTGAGTATTTATTCCCATTTCTTATTTACCTTGTTTAAAAATAAATGAAGAAAGCATTAAAACTAGGCACTGGCACTTTTCAAGGCCCATTTCAAGTTTTGAAATACTCAACAAGAAGTGATTTTTTTTGTGTGTTCTGGTGGTGTGTTAAGATGACAGTTAACCCCTAGTTATAAAATTGCATTCAGTGAGAACTGCCCCATATAAAAACAAAAAGCTTTCTTCCAAGATCCTGGGTGACTCATAATTTAATGACTAGATGCATTATTGTATTAACATTTTTATTTCAGACAAGTTCACTTATCCTGACTTGGAACATATTCTTCTGAAAGTAGGGTTTGCTGTGGTGAGTTAAGGTGTACCTAGTGTTTTCAGGGGTACATGTAACTGTTTGAAACCACAATTTTCACTCCCAGTCAGAAATAGGTCTTATCAGATATTATTTCTATGTGATATGTATATATATATGTATATATAGCATAGTGGGATCTTCAAAAGTGTGGAATATTTTTAAAACATTAATTTTTCTTGTTAAAGAGCAACAGTCAGACATTGAAGATTTCTAGGCTTCATGTACAAAATAAATGTCATACACAGTTATTCAAGCAATAGTTAACCTTTTTATTTTTTTCATGACTGTTGCTCTTTGAAATAATAATCATTATTATACTCTGTTTTCAGCTCTGTGCTTAATTTTTTTATTGTGATTTTTTTTTCTGCTTTTTTATTCCCTTCCCACCCCACCACCATTTGTAAAACATTTACAATATAATAAAGGTAATGAAAAGGTATTTTTGATTTAATGAACTATTGAAGATCAGTAACATAAATATTACATTCAAAATTAAATAATTTCATAGATTTAAAAAAAAAATCTGTATATTATTGTGGTTTTTTGGGACGATACCATATAGTCAGTTCTGAAGTGATTGCAAATGGCTGTCAGTATTTAGTGGTTTTCTCAAATCAAAATTTTAATCTCAAAGATGACATAAGTTTGAAATTAATATGTTCAGAATGCTTTATTGCTTACAACAGTAACATGGCTTTTTCCTCTTTCTTTTTTTTAATACCATTTGTGAGCTTTCCTTTCAAAGAGTATTTATTCAATTTGAGTAAATTAATATTAAAGTAAAAAAAATGTTTTTCTTTTCTATCAGAAGAACAAGATCGAGATCCCATTCACGACGCTCAAGAAGCCGCAGATCCAGATCTCGCAGTCGCACTAAGAGGTCGAGGTCTCGGAGCAGGTCAAAGAGGTCACGATCACATGATAGGTCCAGTCGTAAGAATAAGAAGAAATCTTGGAGCAGGTCTCGGTCACGCAGTCGATCACGGCACAGACACAAAGAGAAGAAGTTACATCGGACTCACAATTCCGATTCCGATTCTGATAGGTTCGTGTTATTACTTGCTTCTGTAACTTAATGTCAGCTTTACTCTGAGAATAATTTATATTTTATTTAACTTTTAGTTGTTATGAAATAATCTGCACTGTTGAAATTGTTTTTGATGAATATATCTTTGTAAGATTTTAATTAACTCTTTTTTCCTGTGTGAAATTGTACTGTTTTAAATTGAATTTACTTTTATTTCACTTTTTTCCACAGATATGGGTTAGATGACAAAGATGAAACCACAGATCCTATTGATGGCAGCAATGGTGAAATAAACTGAAACCAGACAGTTTCTTTTTCACATTTTTTAAATATAATATTCAGGACATGGTAAATAAATAATTTACACATTATAATTGTGGCAAACTAGTTTGTATTCCATTTTTAAATGATGTCACCTAATAACATTTTATGTCATGTCAAATAAGGTGATTGAAAATAGAGTAATTAGCAAATATTATTTTTTTTTCCTTGCCTTCTAAATTCAAGAAAATATTTACTTGTATATCATGTTTTGTGTACAGTTGTGAAACCACTTACAAAAAACAACTTAAAAACAAAATTTAATTATTCTTAATTCAGATGACACTATTTTACAGCTGAATTCAGAAAACCCAGAGAAACATTAATAACCTGTGGTTGATTATACAGTAGACTTAAGTTCTTTTTATCTTTTTATTTGTATTTCAAAACCTTTTTTGTCATCTGGGTCTTCAGTTGTTAATTTTGAAGCATGTATCTGCTAGTATGTATACCACTGTTATTTTTGTTCTTGTTCATTTTATTTCATTTACTTATTCATTAATGTAGGCTTCATCAAGATTACATGTATAAATGTGCTAGGACAGAAGCAAAGAAATGTGAAAGATAAAGCTATTGTTGTTTCCAGTTTGTTTTGTAGAATTAAAGTGATCAGTTATAAGTGTATTGTAAATAGAACTAGACAGTGTGAGAAACTTTCTGATAGCTTTTGATGTATTTTGAACACTGTTTAATAAGACCTAAATATGAAGTAAGTTTCAGTTAATAAGTTGTGTAAGTTTGTTTTGGGTTTTTTAAACTGGTAATACAGGTTGGCATTTTAAGTAGAATTTCTTTTTTTTCTTGAATAATAACTTGTCTGATTTTATTTCAATCAAAATAAATCTGTGAAAATACCGTCCTGAAATTTGATAAAAATTAGAATTACAATTTTCCATAGCTAGAATATTACAAAGGTACGAAAGTGGATCTGAAGTGTATATTATTTTGATTAAGGTTATGAACAGTACATATATAAATAATAATGATTCCTGTATGATAAAAACTGTTTATATATGTTCAAAAGATATTTTACCTTGAGTTACTTGCATCAGTTTTGCTCTGAAAACAATGATTTTTTAAACTGCCAATACCATGAATAGTTAAACAGTGACTGTAAAACTTCTTTTCTGTGTTTGAGGGTTTGAAGGAAAAATACCCAGATTATTCATCTTTTTATTTTCTCTTAATTTCAGGAGGGTTTTTTTGTTGTTTTTTTTTTTTTTTTTCACATATTTAATTTTTGCATTTACATCCAATATGGTTTTAAAAAGGTGAAGGAGGTTTTGGGTTCATTTATACGTTTGTTTGACAATTATACACAAAAATAGGTATTGTTAATTATGGCATAATTTTCTTGCACAGTAAGCATCATCATTAGCCAGGGTAACACATTGTGTGCTGCATTTTACATTCTGCAGTAATACCTAGACTTGAAAAAAATCAGCAAAAAATATGACGTTAACATAAATATTACTGCACACTTAGCTAAATTTATAAACATTTAAGGCTCTAAGGATGAAAACTCGTGTGTCTGTGTCCATGCACTCAAACACATGCATACAGACAGCAAACATTTTTATGATTCTCATTTGTTTATTAATCATAAATGATCTAGGGTTTTTTATTAAATTTATAGTGCTATGTTTTGAATTGCACCTTTTCTGCAGTATTAAATTCAGGTTCATTTTAAATACCATTTTTTTCTCTCTTTTTTTTAAATATTTTTTTTCCCTGTGATATAATAGTTGTTGTTTTTTAATTTTTTTATCATAAATAAAACTAAATTAATTTGTTAATGTCTCACAAATTGTAATCTGTTCTCAACACTGATTCATTCAGTGTAAGAGCTGGCTTATAAATAAATACTCTTAAGGATTTTGTTACATGTGTTTTTAAATATTAGATTCTCAATTTACATTGCATTAATTTTCAGTATAAATGTACAGAAATGCATGTCTTAATTTTTATATACATTTTTTTTTTTTTTTTTTAACCTTTCCCCAAAATGTAGAATACAAATTGTTCCACTACTTTATGCTGTATGCAGTGAAGTAGTTTTGAATTTATATTTAGAATGTCTGATCTTTATATTATTCATCCAATTCTGTTTGTGGTTTAAAAGAAAAAAATGTATAAAGACATATGAATTATCTGTTGAGAAATTATAAACTGGTGTCATTAACCTTTTGAATTAAATTTATCAACTTGAAATTCAAATTTAAAAGGAATGTAATTGTTTCTTTGTTGTTGTAATGGTATGTTTTAATTTTATGATTATTTACTGGTTATAATACATTGTGTTTGTATGTTTTAACTTTTACCGAATTAAAATAAAATAAAAGGTCATTACCTTTGTTGTTGTATGTAATTCTTTATTATTTTTAAATAAATTAACTGTTGTGTAGTGTTTACTAATCTATGATCCGGCATATTGTGCAGATGAAGTTGATTATTTTTTCAGTCATGTGCTGTAAACATAATGGGCTGTTCTTGTTAATTAAATTTACAGGAAGGAATCGGTTCTAAAATCCAAATCTTTTTCCAGTCTGTAATATACCAATCAAATGACTGTCCTGAAAGTTGGCTTTCAAATAGAATTCCAAAATAATGATCATAGCTAATGCACAATACTGTAAAAATTAGGGTTTGAAAAGTTGAGTTCACTTTATTAATAAAAATCACCTAAATACATTCTAATGCTTTCAAGTAACTGTTTTAATAATTTCATGTTAAAAGTAACTTCTATTGTGCATAAATATATTTTGTCAGTTTTTTTAACTTTTAATTTCTTAGCAAGAGAGGCCTCCTGGTAAATATTTCTATTACCGTCTTGTTTGCCAAATATTTGCCACAAGAAATAAATTTAATTCAAAGAACATGTTTATTAGTGTTTGTAATGAGAAAGATAGTATTTGAGAATATAATGTTCTTCAAAATATAAACTACAAAAAGACAAGTTTGTGTTCATGAGAAATGGAAACCCATGTTTTTATTTCAGTATGTTATTTAACATAAATATGTCCAAAATGCAGATATTCATGGCCATATAATAGTATTATTAGCCAGAGCTCTGAACATGCACCTTCTATAATCTATTAAACTAACTTTTATGTTCTTGCAAACAAAGAAATACAGTATAAAATTCAAAGGATTGTAAAGGTTTCGCACAGGTACATCCATTTACTATTTCACATTTGTTTTAATGAGCAACAATTATTTACAAGTCTGCACTTTCTCTTAAACCTCAATACATGATCCTAAAAAACACACAATTGAAAAAAATCAGTTAGCGAAGATTTTCATCATTCATGGCCATCATAAAACTTTGACAAGAAATCAGTAGGACGAACTGGTTCTGTTTCCTTGAAATACCTCATTATGTGATTTCTTTGTTGCCAGATGTTGGTCACTTCTACCAGTTCCATTTGTCCCTGAAAAAAAATCAGAAATAAAATTAAGTTTTGTGACATGAAAAGAATGGCTTGAAAATGCTCCAAAAGTAATATCCCCACAATACTTCTTCCATCATCACCAAATCAAATGTCTAAAATGTTAACAGGAAGTTAGCTCTATTTTCCTATTAACTATATGGGATGTATAAGACAAACTTCATCAAATCAGGATTATTAAGGAGTTTTTTGTCAAAATCATTAAGTTCGAATTAACTGCATCTATTCAGGAAAGAATTATTCATTATAAAAATAAGTATGAATCAATAAATTTTTCTTATTTCAAATATGTATATATAACCTGAAAGACCTCTTTAAATAGCATAGTTTCTCAAACATTCTCACACCAAGCATTCAGGGCCAACTCCTATCAGAGGATAGTGAGTAAATTTTGAATATACCAAAGACAATCAAACAAACTTTGCTAAAACTCGCAATACACAAATGAAATGAAATTTAATACCTTTATAACTAGAAGATCTATAATTCTGATGTCTGTCACGTGTTTGTTTTTCATAAACTGTTCTCTCAGCTTGTCTTGTAGCTGACCAACAGTTACAGGAACATCAAACTCTTTTACTGAAAAGCAAATATAATACAGGATTCATTTCTTTCAAGATTTCAGTGTAAAGTGAAAGAAAAGCAGGTCAGCTAACATCACATTTATATTCTGATGAAAATAATTTCGTTGCTATTATTTTATTTTAAAATTTTAAACTGTTGTTCTGAATTGTTTTAAATTTTTTTTTTTTTTTTTTCTAACCATGATTAATGAATCCAAAAACTATGTAATTTACTTCTTTTTCTGATATATTTTGCTTTGTTGTTGGGGATTTTTGTTTGTTTTTGTTAATGTTCCTTTTTTAATCTTTTATTATTATTATTATTATTATTAAATTTCAGACATCTGTGGTTATACAAAAAATGTAAAAAATTAATATATATGTCTGAAACTATAAATTATTATATAATTTGTTTTCATACTAAATTTTAATATTTCTTATGCTGAAATACACTGGTAGCTGCCTGGTTCCGATTAGGTAGTTTCATCATGTCAATTCCTTGACTTAAAAATTAAATATAAGCATGAATTATTTACATGTAATTATACTTAGCATAATACTATACATATTATGATTCTAAAATGATTTTATTAACCGTCAGATTTATATTCAATATAAATTTCGGAATGACACTTAAGTACATCTTGGACTTAACGACAACCTTCACCTGTCCTTGCAAAAATCTGACATTCAAGGCCAAATTGACATTCATACTGTTGCTGTTATCAGTACTTACCTATATATGGCAACTGCCTAAACCATGCTCGATATAAGTTGAAAACACGACGCCTAGCTTCCCCACTGTCTGTTGATAATATTGGTTTAACTTGTTTGAGGCCCTGCTGGACAGCTCTTGCTGCCATTTTGATATTAAACCAAAATCCTTGTCATGCTACGCTTACTTGACGCAATGGGTTTACTTTAATCGGCGGACTTGCAACAGCACGTAAAACGCGGATAAATATAATATACAGTTAATATACAAAGTACTTTAAAATAGCAATTAAATTGTGACGTTTATTTTATGTTTATTTATTTATTTACTTTTTTTTTCTTTTTGCGTTTGTTTGGTGTTTGTTTTTCTTTTGCTGATCTAGTGACAAAACTGCCTTGTCACATATTTTGTAAAGTTTACTATTTATATATTTGGAGAAATAAAATTTACTTTTTTGTCTGTTTTTGTTGCTTTTGACAGAAATAATTTGTACTTTCATTACAACAATTAGCCTTGGCTTCTTTTGTTTTTGGACACTTATGGGAAGTGTTCAGTATCTAGAATCTCTTATAATTTACATGCAGATGTCAGGATTTGTTATACCCCTTGTGCTGTTTGTCTTTCTAGTAAATTGATGAAATATAGGTCATCATTCTATGACAATTTGTTACATCACATTCTGTGAAATATCTTCACTCATTATGTCATAATTTATGATCTTCAATTCATAACACTTCAGTCAATGTTATATTACAAAATGACATGACCCCTGAAAATTGCTGGATGAAAAAAGAACAAAACAACAAGAAAAATATTTTTATTTTCTCTAATCAAAAAATAAAATCAATATGCTTGAGAGAAACTCTATACAGAGCTTTCAAATTAATTTCAGTTTTCTGGGTTGTCTTGCAACAATTATTTTTCACTTGACCCAGAATTAAGAGCTATGTTTTTTTTAAATTTTTTTTTTTTTCTCTTGTTGTTATGTTACAAAATGTTAAAAATGTTTTTGATATCACTATTAACCCAAATAGCAACTTAATATATGAATATTTTGACAATTATTTCTTTTTCCCAAGCTGTTTACAAGACAAAATAATTCTTCCTACTGTTTAACCCAATCTTCCACAATTCAGAAATAATTTGAAAGTTCTGTGAGTTACCAATCTGCTGAATTCAGCATACTTGAAGTACATAGTGATTTCTCTGGGATTTCATACAGTACATGTGTGTGTACCAGTACATTAAAAACAAACTAAAAGTTTTGACACTGAGTATAGGCTCACTCACTCAATGACTCACACACATATGCACCTTCACACACACACACTTTAAACACACCTTTAAACACAGAAAACCTTCAACCACACACATCCACACACAGACATACATACACATTCATACTCACTCACTTAGAAGTCACACATGTCCACACACACACACACACACACCTATGTACCTCAGATACATACACACACCAGAACACACAAACACATTCTCTCACACACCCACACCCAGATATACACTCACACATACACACCCACACACACATTCAAACTAAGACATACCCACATTTACTTTCAGACACACACACACACACACTCACTCACTCAAACTGAGACAGACACATACACACACACAACACACATACACACAGACACACACTCAGACACACACACACACACTCATTCAAACTGAGACGTACACACACAGACACAAACACAACTCACATACATACATAGACACATACACACACAGACACACACACACACAGTTCTGGTTAACGGGGACTTTTTAATTTAAATTAAAAAATAAATTAAAAAAAGAGTATCAAACTAATGCTTTGAAGAATCACATTATAAATTATTTTATCAATATTTTTAAAATCTTGTCTTGTTAAGAGAATGTCTCTAACTGTCCAATAAAAAATAAAAAATCACTTAAGTCATTTGCGAAAAACCTTCCAGGACATTTTACATATTTATCCTGACATTATCACAAAACCACTGATGTGAAGATATCTTGTGAACAGCTAGTTAATTTTACTCAAAGAAATTTGTTTTATGCTTAACTGCCAATATCTTCTAAATATGAGTGAAATATCTGTATTTGTCAAATGAATTTCAAACATGTCCCAAACAAGTGGTACAGCATCCTAAATAAACAGGGTCTATTTATGATACTGTTTTTCTTTATTATTATTATTTTTTTAAATTATATTTTAGTGGTGATCCCTGTTCACCAAAACTTGTGTTTGTATATCTAACCTTTTGCAAATTATTAGTTTTATTATGATCAACAAAATAATCAAATACCAATTTAATTTTATCTTTTGTCTTGAAACCCAATATTCAGTGGTTTAGAATATTTCGTAAATACTGATATAAATAATCTACAGAACTAAGTAAGTGGTGTTTTCTGAAAAGGAAAATTAAAAATAAAACATCTGTGAAAATGTATGAAAAAATAAATAAAAGATGAAAATGGCAATATTTCTGACTGCTGCCTTTCAAATACAATTTAAAGGAGAGGGACACTTTTTTTTTTTCTTTAAAGAAAAAATTTGACATTTCAAAAATTTATGGAAAAGTGAAACTAAATGTAAGCTGAAAATAGCAATAATTATTGTTTTGCTGCCTATAAAACTGGTTGGGATTTTAATTAAATAAAATGTTTTTATTTTTTTATTTTTTTTATTTTTTTTTTGGTGTCATAGTTATTTATTTTCAATCTCCTCCTCTCAAATTTCCTTTTAAATGGAAATGGTAATAAAAAATAAATTAGTGATGACTTCTGGTGGTAATTAAGCAAAATAAAACCTAATACAAAACTGGAGTACAGAAACTAGCCTTCTGTTTATATAAATGAAGGCAAAAATGAAAAAAAAATGAAAAATGAAAAAAATAGATTCTATATTAATGAAACACAAAGGACTTTTATTAAGAATGAAAACTATCAACATTAAACAGTGTACAGATCTTCGGTTTTTGTAAGATATGTTGATGAGAATGATAACCAATATATATGTAAATGCTCAGATACACATATACAAAATACATACACACATTACATAGAAATGGATACTGCTACCTACAAAGAATTAGTAGAAAATCTGCTTGTGGCAATGGACTTCATGACTGGATATGTCCTATCCACCACTGAGAAAATAATCTCAAACATTTAATGGCAGTATTTTTACAATGATTTTCCAAGATAGAAATTATTCCAAACTGTTTTGTTTTTTTTCGTTTTATTTTTCTTTCTTGAATTGAAATTTAAGACAATGACAACTTTGGACTGTCAGACATGAAAATAAAAATAAAAAGGAACAAACCATTTTTGTCATTTAATCCAAACAATCCCAACAAGACATTTTGATCATTTAATAAAAAAAAAAAAATTCGAAAATTAGAGACACTTTGACTTTAACAGAACTAACATTCTACTGTCAGAATTCAACAACAAACAAACTAAAATGTTTCTAAACAACAAACAGCACTAACTAATATCTGGATAAAGAAAAATATGCTCAGTGTTATGTGTTAAGTTTTCTTTCATTTTCTTTTTGTTTCTCTGGTTACTGAGTGTCCTCCAGATTTTTAACCTGAAAATAACCAACAATACGAAACATAACAATGACAAATAATATGACTAAAAAACATAAGGATCATCATCATCATCATCATTATTATTATTATTCACTTATAAATCCATTATTTATCATTTCAAAGTAACAGTCACCAAAAGCATAATGTTAACAAAGTATAAACGAAATTACATTTCTGTTGCAAAGTCAATGAAACAAAAGCAAAAATCTTCACTAAAAACAATAAATTACCTGTAGGTTTTGATTAAGCACTGATGTGTAACACAACCCAGGCACTAGGTTTCACTGAGGGATCAAAAGCGGTGAAAACTTTGGCATGTGGCTGCAGGTTTCCTGGCAACAAGGAAATCACCACGGCTCGCTCCGCTCTGCTCTTCAGATGAGAGGCTGGAAGAAACACGACGAGATCAGAGGAATCCACTGAGCTGACAATCTTCTTAACGTAATTATCGAAGTTGACAACCTGCTTGTCAACGTTTTCAAAAATCAGAACATTCGTAGCTAGATCATCGTCACAGCTGTCTTCCATTTTCTGTTTTAAAAGTTCCACCATTTCTGTGCTCGACTCTGAAGTTTTTAAGATGGACTCCTGCGGGTAGATTGCAACTTTACCAACCGGTAAAACGTTGTCGTCGAACCAGTTCTCCAACATTGTCTCCTCCTCCTCGAGAGCATGTGAAGAACATTTCTCCACTGACAGTTTAGTGCTGTTGTTCCAGAGGTGAAGGCTGGAAGCAGGCCACAGAGAACGCAGGTGACCGTCAGGGTCATGAGCATCAGTGACAGTGATCATCAGCATTTTGCAGTTTTCTAAAGATAAAATGCTGTCTGCACTGCCTAAGAGTTCAGAGGTATTCTGCCAGGTTTTCTCCAGAATCTGGTTTATTATTGTTGGTTCTCCCAGCTCTGTCAACATCTTAGATCTGATCATATACTCTGAGTTTATTTTCTTTTCCAAGTAGCTGGAATTCTTTAAGAACTTACAGAATTCTCCAAAATTATCATTGTTTCTGAAATTTACCCCAAAAAACTGATGTAATGTATTAACTGAAATTTGTTTCAAAAATTAAAATAAAATATTTTGTTAAGAGACAGTTCAGATTTGATATTATGCAGAAAATAAAAACTCTTTTTAAGATCATTTATACATAAATTCAAATCACTATATATTACTAAAATAAGGACAAACTCAAGCTATGAAAAAAGAAGACACGAGACTTGAACCTCTTACAAACGTAACATTAAAAACCGAGCTGAAATATTCAAACACTGCTTCAGTCTTACAATTTAAATGTACCTGAACAAAATTCTGTATATGTATTAAAGTGAAAAACACCTGCAATTTATTTTCTTCACAAAATATGCTACAACGACTCATCTTAATGTAACAGGTAGGAAAGAGAACAACAACTCACTCTGTACATTTAGCTAGATCTGCGATAAGGAAAACGATTTCTTTGTCTGTGAAGGACGTTTCTGGGTGCAGATCATGCCAGATCAATATGTTGGCTTTGTGACCTCGCATCTCTGTCACCTCTCTAGAAATCTGTAAGCGTAATGCCTCTGTTACCACCGAAACTGCAGGCACGCATAACACAAAATCTGTCAGAGAAAACAAAGTAAATATTTTAAACAAGTGACAACAATGATGAAAGAAAGAAAGAATATGTGCTTGATGTTTCCTCATGAACTACAAAAGAAAATGAAGCAAAATTTTAAAAAATAAATAAAATAAGATAATAAAAATATATATATATATATAAAATAAAAAAAAAAAATAAAATAAAATAAAATAAAATAAAATAAAATAAAATAAAATAAAATAAAATAAAATATATGTATGAAAACTGTATTTCAAATAATTTGTATCTTAAAGGTAAGAAAAGGTAGTTAGTGAAATTTATATTAAAATAACCTCTTTTCTGCTGGAAAGTATCTCTGTCTATTTCCATCTCACGTTTCTTGTTATTCTTACTTATTTCTTCATCACAGGAAATCATTTTGAAGTCATCATCACCATCAGCATCCCCAGTATTGACAACATCAACAAAGTCAGCCTCTTCCGCTGTAAATAAAAATATATATATAACAAATAAAAATAAAAAACACGACACATTAACTTTCCCAAAAATTTAATTCAGATAGAAACTGACCTCAAAAAAAAAAAATTATAAAAATTTTTTTTTTTTTAAATTATTTAAATAGTAAATAATCAGTTTAGAATTACTTTCATTATTTGTCTCTGTACTTTTCTTGAAGCTGTATGATTTATTCTCTTCGTTTTGGTTTCTCGAGTCAACAGAAGTGGCTGGCTGCTTTTTCTCCTTTTTTGACGAAGATTCAGGCGTAGATTTTACATCACAGTGATTTTTGCTAGATAACATCCTGGCTCTCTTCCTCAGAATCTCAGAGTCACTCTCTTGTTTAGGGTTTCTCTTCAAAACAGAGGCAATGCTCTCCAGTGAAACTCTTGGATTTAAATTTGCTTTAGCACTGGGTGATGCCTCTGGAGTTTTGAAGTGAGACTGTCTGGACAGTGTTCCAGAAGACTTTCCTGACAATTTAGCAGGTGATGCAGGTGATTCTGAAGATAACTTTCTAACTGATGCTGCAGATGATTTTTTGGGTGATTTTTCAGCAGTCCACAAACTGTTTGAAGCTGAGCTGATCTCTGTTTCCATATTTTCAGGCTCGGTGGTTTCAACATCGTCGTCAGCATTCTGCCAGTCACCAGCTCCATTTCCATGTGTACTGCTTGTTGCTAAAGTTGACTTCATTCTGTAAGACTGTCGTCTGCTTGGTGAGGAGTCACAGTCACTTTGTGTGGCAAGTGAAGTGTCTGTCTCAAATGACACCAAACTGTTATCCAGCAGGTGATTAGAAACATCATCTTCTTCACTGTCATCACCTTCATCCAAGTCGCTTGTCTCTTCTTGCATAAAATCTTTGCTAACATCTGTAAGGAACAATTAGACAATATCAGTTTCTTTGTCTCTCTTTGTCAGTGAATGATTGTGTGTTCTGTGTGTTTGTGTGTGTGTTGTGTGTGTATGTATGTATATGTGTATAACTGTCTTCCTGTGTGTAACTGTGTATGTATGTCTGTCTTTGTGTGTGTAGCTGTGTATGTATTTGTATGTGTGTTGAGTGTATATTCCTGGACGTTTGTATTTGTATCAAGAATGTGTATTTCTGAACATATGTGCATCTATATGTCTTTATATTGAGTGTGTATATTCCTGTATATGTCTGTGTGTGTATGTATATGTATGTATGTATTATGTATGTATGTATGTATGTTTGAATGTGTGTGTGTGTTCCTTTTCTTTTTATTATTATTATTATTATTATTATTATTATATTATTATTATTATTGTTGCAACGTACTGTAAACCATTTACAGTCTGAGCGAGTTAAAAATAAATGTTAATAAATAAATATTTTGTTAAAAACACCATCACTTAAAAAATATGGATGATTGTAATAATAAACGTTTTTTCTTCTTTGTTTTGGCAACTGAAGAAAGAGAAAATTAAGTCAGTACTAATCTACCAGACTTACCATCCCAAAAAGCAAGCAAAACAGTACATTGAGCACTGATAAAACACATCAAATGCAATAAATATAAATGTAACATAAAAACACTATCTAATAAATATTAAAAAAGGTTATAGAGACACTCCCAGACATGTGTACATGCCACTTATATAAATATATATACTTACATAGCAATTTCCAAGACCAATATTTGTTATGAATTTGTGACAAACTAGTACTGCCAAGAGTATGCTTCTGTTACTTGCAGAGTAAGTTACTTTTCTACCTTAACATCCTGATATATTTGCAATTAATTAAGAGGGGAGAGTTTTGAACTTTTTAATCATTCAGTGTTTACAAGCCTGATCAAACTCAACATATTTGGCATGCCTTAATATGTTATGATGTTCACCAAAACCAATTTTTCTGTTTAACTGATAACATCTGTCAGATATTAACTCATCTCACAACACTGATGTTATAAACTGTGTAAGTTAACACAATCACAAAATTAACAGTCAAACACTGAAACGTGAAGTTTGTAGAGGCCTGGTTATTCTGAGTATGAAACTCGTTATGCTACAGAACCAATGAACAAAAGAAAACAATTGTATTTTAAAAGACATGCAGTTAAACTCACCTATTTTTGATGTCTTCCCTACATCCAATACTGATGTATAAAAACAAATACAAACAATTTAACAAATAACCTCATTTAACTGACTCACGATTTAATTAATAATAATCAAAACATTCATCATGCCAGCTAATTTTATAGCAAACAGGGGAAGCAACCCTGAAACAGACTCCCATGTTTTAGATAACTTTACCCCAATATCATTTCTTAACTTTCCACAGATTTTACATAAAATTCTAAACTACCAGCCCAGTTTGCATCTCAAGATAAAAACTAATCCTTGATTATACATACAATATAATTTTATACATACATCAGTTATGTAGAACATATTTTATTATTATATTACATGCAATAAACATCATGAACACACACACACACAGATGTTAATACATATTCATGTTTATTGTATGTATAAAATTACACTTTGTGTGTGTGCATGAATATATATATATATATATTTACACAAAGCTATAAATACAAAAGCATGACAAACGCAAATGATTTTGACACTGTGAATTAACAACATAAATACTGATTTGTTTCTGAAAATTAATAATAATGAACGACAATAACTTAACAGCAGCTGGTGAGAATCATGCTTTGAGGCAACATTTTGTGAAATTTATCCAACCATTTGACACATAAAAAATGTAAAATATCTCATAAAATATTTAAAAAAAAAAAAAATTATTAAATATTTGTATAGGTTATTATTATGAGGAAATGAGGGATGATTAAAAAAAATAAAAATTAATTAAAAAATAAAGGCAGACCAGTAATAGGGAAGGATGTAATAAACATTTTCTAACTATTATTAAATTTAAAAAACAAAATAACTTTTATAATCTTATATAATTCAAGCTTTGGAATAAATTAACTGATATTGAAAATACTGCATTAGAATATTGCATTAAAAAAGTAGTCAGTCAAAAATGTAAGAATCCCTGCTTGACACACTACAAAATATTAGGAGATTTATCATCAAATAAATAAAATATTTTATTTAAAAATAAAAAAAATGGATCAAATAATAATTAAAAAAAATGTATTTTGATAATCCTGTATTAACTATTATTTAAAAAGCAGCTGTAAATGTTAAACTTGCATGAATACCAAACACTCAAGATAAAATAAAATTATATTTCAAAAACTTTGTAGTAAAGATAATTGAAACTTACATTGCTTCAAATTTGTTCTATATTGCTCTTCATGTTCAGCAGAACAAAAAACTCTAAAAGAATATAAATAACATTATAATCAGACAAGAAGAATTTTTTATAATTTCATGCATCCAATATATGTGAATGTTTAGTGATAGCACTTTACTATGTTATCATGTTAGTGTGCTGTGGAATAACCTCTAAAGTACTGTAACTTTCAAAAACTTTTTAAAAATGACATTTATTAATTTTTTTTTTTTTCCCAGTTTATAGGTTGTTTTTGTTTTTTTCTATGATTCATGTATTTTTCTTCATCATACATATTATTATTATTTTTTGGGAGGGCCTTTTGATGTCTGGATTTAACTGGACCCAATCTGCACTGCCAAGTTACTTGTAAATACGATTTTCGTCTTTCCTGAATGAAATATTCTATAATTATAAAGTAATTAAAAATATATTTTGTGTGTTTTTCTTAACTTTACAATAATTCAGATAAGTTTTATTTAAAACTGGGCCAAAAAAACCTTAAAATATTCATTAATCTGGACATTAAAATCCTTGTTTTCAGGAGAAAATAAAAAGTGAAACAGTGGATTTGGTCCTAATCAAAATCTGCTACACAAACCAGAAAGATGACTAAATACACTGCACAGCTAACTTGAAATAGGAGAATAGTAACAGTAATTCAAGAAAACCTCTTAAGATTAGTAATTTATAACTAGTTATTTGGAGTTTAGTAGATATTTACAACCTGTATAAAACGGTCTTTTTGTTCTTGTTTTTAAATGATACGATAAGTCTTTTGGTGATGGTTTTGTGGTCGGTTTTAGCGCAGTAGTAGTGAAATGAACGTCGACATTTCTTCACTGCACATCCAGCAGATGCCATTCCTAATGGGATTTTACAGTTTCTGGTTTTCTTACAGATGAAACATTTCTGAAATAAAATACATTAAACTGAGTTATATTGTGATGATCTATGTATATATGTATAAATATGTGTATGGGGGGTTTAGTGTGGAATGTGTGAGGTGTCTATCTTTATGTGTGCATGCATGTCTGTGTGTAGCGAGGGTAGGCATGCATGAGTCAATATAAATGAACACATATTATTTCAAAATTCAGCAAAAGTCTAATAATTATTTTCAAAAAATGTATATTTAAATATCAAAAACAGTTTTTCTGTTTTCCTATCATTTTTCCATAATTTCTTAATATTCAGGAACTGCTTCAAGTGACTGTAATCTTCCATAAACATTATCTGTCAAACTATGTTATATATAATAAACAAGTTTAAAAATTTAATAACTAAAAAAAAAATATATATATAAATTCAACCAGTGATTCTTTAAACATTACCAAGTATTTTGCTCTGTTCATCTCTTCCTGAACCTTAGATATTTTAAATCCACCAAAATGATCAAATTTATACTGACAGAGTTTCGCTGAATATTGCTGCAAAGAGACAGAAACATACTATTATTATTCTGATATTTATTTCAATTTACTACACAATAAATGGATGTTCAGACAAAAAAACAAAACAAAAGAAACCCTCACCAAAATAAGACTGAATGCAGTGAGTAATCAATAACACAATCCTTCTAATTAATTTTATATTCAGAATTACATTCACTGAGAATTATAATAATATAAAATATAGTAACATAGATTACAAGATTGCATACAGGTTGTTTTCACACATTTGTGTTATCTGTCAGTTTGCAATGCAGCTCTGCCATTTTCCTTGCATAGCACATTATTCAGCATGGCAGAAAATATAGCTGAATTATTCCACATTCACACAATTTCTTCCTTCATTATATATATATATATATTTATATAATTAAGCACATAATCATGGATGATTACCAACAGTCCAAAATAAACTGTAATTTTGTCAAAAGGAACATATCTAATTTTGCCTTGTGAAATTATAAGAGAAGCAAAAAGGCAGTTTTGTAGTGTGTTGATAAAATTCAAAAACTGCGATTATATGAATGTAAATATACACATATTAAACATAATATAAATAAAAATTCAGGTGCAAACACATACATACCATGCACTTCTGGTGAGCAACAATCCATGTCTGCTCCTTAGTAAACTGAGAATGTAGTTTACCACAGATTTTATCAACACTGGAGCCACGATGGCAGAAACCACACTTGAGTGAAGTAGAATCACCCATTGCAAGTCTGAAATAAATACTGAGATATAAAATATAACAACTTCTGTGTGACTACAATATTACAACAATGAAAATAAGTAACATGTGAAACAATGCTATTGGCAAATATAATAGCAAATGATATATTTTTCTTTATAAAGGGATAATAATAAAATGTAAAAAGACAGCTTGCTTTAGAAAATAAATGTGTCTTTAGTATTGAAATTTTTTTCACTTCTGTAAGAGGCAGTGGTATCAAAATCTGCTAAAAGGGATTTAGTTATGTTTTACTTTTATTTATTTTAACTTATTTTATAAACTTTATCATTAAACAGTTTTTACAAATATTATCAAAATATTTAGTTTAAACCTTAAAGTTTGTTTTCTAATGAATCCACATTCGTTCATCGATAAAGTTATTATGAAATAATTATTAAACACATCAACAAAAACACAACAAAGTTTAAATAATAAATAAATGTTTTCTCAAAATTCACCGACTTCCGCTATATCGCCTGCTTAAGAGTTCCGATTTCTTCGTATCCCTTAAAAATTATTTATACTTTCTTGTTTAATATAATTCTATGAGGATTATTCTGAAAGAATAATTAATATTTGTTTGGTATAACAAATTATTTAATAACGTTGAAGTAGACGTTTAATAATTTGAAATTTTTGACTGGTATTCTTGGAAAACACAAAATAGCCAAATAGGTCAAAGGTTATTAACGGGTTTTTCTTGATGTTGATGACGTACAATCAAAATCAGAGTGCGCATGACACAACAAAACACCCTGAGACTGGAATTAACTTCCGATGATGGCACTTATTCAAAGGTGTTGACTGAAATCATTATTATTTAGAAACGTCTGTCGAAAAAACCCACATTATCTTACGTGTTGTCTAGTTGCCTGTATAAATCGAGTAAACAGTGGGGAACAAATGCGCTAATTTTTCAGTTCAGAGCTACCTTTTCAGCCTTTGTTGGCCGAGTAATTATAACCTACTTTTTAAATTTTATGCAGGTAAAAAATATCATAGAGACTTTGTTAAATCTCTCTACTATTTTTTTTATTATTTCCCCCCAAGTTTGACGCAGACGCTATCCGGTGTATGGGTAAAGAAGTTCCTTCTAATAGATACAAGATTAATGGGCACACCGATCTATTTTTTTAATACGTACATAGCTCTACTTGGTTTTGTTTAAATGTGTGTGTGTGTGTGTGTGTGTGTGTGTGTGTGTGTGTGTGTGTGATATTTATGATCAGATTGATAGTGATTATTGTCCAAAATATCTTCCATATATATTCATTCCACTTTTAATATCATAAACTTGTTTTTTTACATATTGCATACATTCATCATATTTTGTGAAACTGGTTAAAGAAATGTACAGTTTTCTTTTCGGGGAAAATTCTAGGTGCAAAACAGTCTGGAAAATGCCCGAAATGACTTCTTACTCATGCCCTTTTCTAGCATAATTCACCCAGAGCACTAAGTCTCATTATTTAAGACAAAAAAAAAAAAAAAAAAAAAAAGAAGAAAAAACATGAAACTGATCAGTAAATGTTTCTCAGCGTATTTTATTTAAACTTATTTCTTTACAGGACAGAGATGCTGTCCGAAAAGATTTACAAATATACCCTATTTATTTATTTATTTATTTATTTATTTATTTATTTTGTTTGTTTGTTTGTTTGTTTTATTGTTGTTCGTTGTTGTTTTTTTCTTTCTAAATATTCAGTTTTATATTTAGATAATAATAATTACATAACATAATGAAACAAACATGATAAATATAATTAACAAATATTAATTATGATAAATGTGATATAGGGAATATAATAATAATTAATAATTTAGTTATAGTAGTTAGTAATTGTAGTAAATGTAATTTAAATATTTAAATTTTATTTTTATTTTCGTACCTTCTATTTATTAATGTTTAATTTGGTCTAGAGATGAGAATTTGCTCATAACCAAATGAAATAAGTTATGTTATTTAGTAACAAGAGTTATTCCTCTTGGTTCATACATAACGAAACAGCATTATTATTATGGGACGTAGTTTCGTAATTATGGTAATAGTGTATTAGTAATAACAGAAGTTACCATAGCTGTTGTAATTTTTGATAGTGGAGGTTGTAGTAGCGGTGATTCTGCTATGTTATGGCAGATTGTGGTGATGATGATAGTTTTGATGGCGCTGATAATGACGATAGTATTCGTTACAAACTATCTGCAGTGGTTCTGTTTAGTACTGAAAGTGCTACAGAAGTGAGATAGCAATAGAAATTTAAAAATTTGCAGCAGTATTAATATGTAATGTTCAGAGAATTCTGGGAACGATGAGTTATTTCACGTTCCAACCACTGCTTTTCTGGGGAAGGTGCAGATAAAATTTCTCATAATGCTGATTTTTATGCTTTAGTTTAATATTTAAGATGTTATCGCAAAGGCGGTAGAATATAAGTATTTAACCTATTTTTTTTTTTTTTTTTTATCGCTACGTTTTTTCACGCACGTTTTCCGCATTCATTTAGCTTGAATCAGCAGATTTGTGTCATTGCTACACATTACCCGCACAACAACGTGTGTGTGTGTGTGTGTGTGTGTGTGTGTGTGTGTGTGTGTGTGTGTGTGTGTGTGTGTGTGTGTGCGTTCCAGCAAAATGAAAATACGCACTCTTTGAATTGCTAAGGATATTTCTGCAATTTTTGAAAATAAAAATAAATAATTAAAATCAAAAATAAATAAATAAATGAGATTATTATTATTATTATTATTATTATTATTATTATTATTATTATTATTATTTAGTTATTTATTTAGTTAGTTAGTTAGTAAAGAATTTTATTTATTAACTTTATTTATTTTATTTATTTTATTTATTTAGTTATTTTATTAATTTATTTTTTATTTTTTATTTGTTTTTATTTTTTTTTTTTTTTAACTATTTAAAACAGTTATTTCGTAACTGCGCTTAAACAATTGGGCATGATCGTAGATTTAAAACCTAGAGTCAACAATAATATTTTATTCCTGCATGTCATGTGTCAAGATTCATGTATCCGCGAAAATAAGCGAGGGGGGGGGCGATAAAAAAAGAAAAAAGAAAAAAAAAAAAGGAACAATTACCTCTGGGTCTCGGAATGATAAGACAGTCAAGGAGAGAAAAAACGTGCATGGATAAACGTAGTTCAAACGACACAAACCTTGAGACGACGAGGGAAAGAACCCGTAAACCTAATGTTACCATTGCTGGAATGGCTGACATTCCTTGACAACATAAAACATCACATGACATGGTTAATCTTCATGCTATTAAATACTGAGACATGTCTGTAGAACTATCGTTATTTATAATGCTTTCAATATACACTACACATTTTTTTTTTTTTTTTTTTTTAAGTAATACTCAAGTTTTTGTCAAGTTTAGATCTTAAAAGCATTATAAATATGTCAGTTTGCTGTTGTGAAACGTTTTGAACTAGATTTCAAAAACAAATTACGAAATGACATAAGCACTTCCTGTAAAACGGTATCTTTTGATAAGAAAAATGGAACTGTGTAGTGAATTTAAAATGACTTTATTTGTTATTTTGATGTGTTGCTTTTTGTCCGTGCTGAGTCACTTAGAAAAATGTGACCATGCCCATGACTGTTTGTAAAACTCAGATCTGCCCTTGCTTGTGATTCATATCTAGTTTTGATTTGTTAAAGATAATACAAAGATAATATTACCTTAAACCCCTCCCGCCAAAAAACCAAGAACATATAAATAAATAAAATAAACAACAACAATTATTATTACTGTTGTTGTTATTATTATTATTATTATTATTATTATTATTATTATTATTATTATTATTATTATTATTATTATTGGCAGTGGTGTTGGTAGTAGTAATAGTAATTAAATTAAAAATATAAATACAAGAAAAAAAAAATTAAGAAAAAAAATAAGAAAAAAGAAACTGAATAAAAAAAAAAAAAAAAAAAATACTTATTTTTAACTCAACTATTTACGAACCGTTCATGTTTCTACATTCTATATGGCAACTAAAAATATTTTCTACAAAACTAATCTTATTTTAAGAAATTCAATAGTCTGCTTTTTCATTACGCGGGCTGTTGGCATTACGCATGAGCGAGCAAATGTAACGTCACAGTTGAAGAGGTCGCGACATCTTTCGAAAAAACGGGGGAAAACAATAGTTATGTATCTTACTAACGTTAACAGAACTATAAAAGTTCAGCAACCTTTTCTAACCAGGCTGTTCTTTGCTTTAGAAGTTTAAAACAACTGTACTTTTAGACTTAGATAGACATAGACAAAACAAAATCTTAAACCGATTAAAAGACTAAAGTTTTCTAATCGTTTCATAAAGTGTATAAGTCATCTGTTTTTATTATGATTATTATTTTATATTTAGGTATAAATCAATTCAATCTGTCAGTTGTTCTGTTGTCGTTATTATTATTATTATTATTATTATTATTAATTAATTCATTATTATTCAATTATTATTGTTGTTGTTGTTGTTGTTGTTACTATTATTAGTATTATTATTAGACGTTGTTGTTGTTATTATTATTATTATTATTATTATTATTATTATTATCAAGAATGGATGAGTAAATGACGTACACTCATTAGTATGCGGATATACTTTTTTAAGTAACAGGAGTAAGAGTGTAAATATAACTGTTATGACTAACATCATATTTATAGAGTCTGACTAAAGAAAGTGATTTTTCATAAACAACTTCGCTCAGGAAAAAATGTGCTGAACCACATCTTAGAAAGATGAGTAAAAATAATCCTTGCTGCTTATAGAAAGATGAGTAACAATAATCCTTGCTGCTTATCGATAAAAGTAAACTGAAGTGGGAACGAAGTGATTCTCTCTCTCTCTCTCTCTCTCTCTCTCTCTCTCTCTCTCTCTCTCTCTCTCTCTCTCTCTCTCATTAAGTAATAATAATATATAAATGCTGTGTGTCACCCACAGTAATTTGTGACAATAAAATATGACTGAGGTATCAACTACAAAAAATTAATATTTATTTATTATTCAGTTTTCACAGAGAAAGCCAAAATAATGACGTACAAACATATGTAAAGAAATGAACCTATTTAACATTTAAATAAATAAATAATTAAATAAATAAATAAATAAATAACAGCAAGATATTTACATTTTATTTCAGTATTTCCTGTTTGCTACCTTTTACACATATCATTTTTTTTTTTTTTTTTTTTTTTTTTTTTTATTTGATTAAATTGTTGTTGTTTTCTTATTAAAAAGAACTCGTTTACCACTCTCTCCAAATGATCTTAGCTGTTACTATAAATATTAACAGATAATTTCCGGATTTATCTCCGGGAGGAGAAACAAAAAAAAAAAAAAATGCGATGCAGCCATGCATGATACATTATTTTTTGGCGGTAAAATTATATTCACAGATTGGTTCGCTTGAATTACGCCTATACATA
>CM022679.1:28870663-28930663 GCA_012295275.1 Chrysomallon squamiferum
TTGCTGAGTCATGAGTTGGGAACGCGCGCGCCAAACACTTATGACTCGAGCCATGATACCAGCGTAGGTCACCTAGTAAACTACGTAATTACCGCATTCTGGTAAACCTGGAAACGAAGACTTGTTGTTATTCTTCAAAAATACGATTTTCTTCTTTATTTCATGTTTCTTATTCAACGGAAAATTAAAATCCACAGAAGAAGGGACGGAATATGAGCAAAAAGGTAAGCGAAAGCTGTTGTAGATTTGTAGAACGCAGCGTGTCTTTGTTTACGTCTTGTTTACGTTTGTTCAGTAACTGCGCATCAAGCAAAAAACGTATTGTTTTGCCTAGTTTTCATTTTATGGGAATAATTAAAGTATTTTAACGTACATAACAGTTAAAAAACAGTTTGAAATTTAAATATGTCATGTTTGTTTTGAATTAGTGCGTATCTATCGCTTTCAAGTTCATCGTGTCCTCGATCAATGGGCGGGCGTACATTTTGTAGTAAACGCGACCACGCGAATCAGATATGAAAACAATGTTATATTTCATTAAATATCTACTGACTGGAATACATTTTAATGATAAAAGACGCAGACACAATTATCAATTAGGTTGTCGATAATTTCATTCCCATATATTATGTCAAATGTGTAAAATTTGCAAAATAAAAAGGATAGTGTCATCAGTTTTTGCGTTCTAAAAATAGAACATGGCTCACGTGGTTCATTGATCCGCTTGCTGTCTTTGTTGTTGATACATGAACAAGTAGGACACACTTATGTTGGATAACAAAGAACTTTGTTCCTAATATTATCTTTGTTTCTTTATCTTCAAGTCTGTTTAAAACAAAAAACAACCCATACATTTTTATTTAAATCGAAGGTTTTATTTGTTGCTTTTGTACCAGTCTATTGAAATTTGAGGCTACAAGTATGGCACAATAGTTTTTAATTTGTTTGTTGCTATTTTAAATAAAAAGATATGACTCACTGGCTCCATGTTACAGGCAACAACACCGCCCAACAACCAGGAAGATAAATTTATAAGTTAATGTAAACAAATATATTTCTAATAAACAGGTCTGATTAGAATTGTTTTCAACATTATCAGCGTATTTGACAGAATAAAACAAAAGGAGTGGTGTTAGTTTTAACAGGTGTCTGTTATGAACAGAATGCTGGTTCTTGTTTCTAAACGACAAATGAATATATCAAAAATGATATTTAGATTTTACTGACAAGCATGGAAGCTGAAAGAAAAAATTTAATGTTTTTTGTTCATAAATTTTCATCACAGTTATTGAAGTACTGTAAAACAACTGTTATTAAATAATAATAATAATAATAATAATAATAATAATAATAATAATAAAGAGATAGTTTTTATTTTCAAAAATATTAGTTATTTTTTTTACATTATATATTTCTGTTTTAATCTTCTCCATCTTGTTTAACACACTTTGTATGTTTATAAACAAACTGATATTTGGTGATAAAAATCAGTTTCTTAATAGTATTCTTTATACATTCTTGAATGAAGAACAAATGAAAAAAAAAAAAAAGTTTTTGCTTGTTGTTAATAAATAAGCATACTGTACTGAAAGGCATTATTATTATTATTATTATTTTTTAATTTATAAACAAAGATAAAACACTTATTCTTATTTAAACACATTTAATTTTTTGCTCACATTATAAACAATTACAAATATATATTTAGTCATCATTTCTCATAGCCTCAGAGCTAAAGAAAAAAAAAAAAAATCCCCATGAACATGGGATGGTCACTTGGCCTTCAAAAAAAAAAAAAAAAAAAAAAAAAAAAAAAAAAAAAAAAAAAGAAAAAGGATAAGAGTAGGTATTTTTATATTGTGAATATCAGCCACTCCTTTATTATTATTATTTTGAAATAATTTTTTTTAAGGAATTCATATCTATGAAAGTAGGTTATAAAGATGATCATTATTAAAGGACAGAAAAGAAGATTTATTTTTTTTAAATTTGAAATAGAAATAATTAGATTTTTTTTTTTTTTAATGAAAGTAGAATGACTCATTATTTTTGTAACCACTCCTGACAGTGTTTTCATTTTTATTTTATAAAATCATTTTTACGTCTTCATTTTTCTGAACATAGAGTTATAAATAAATAATTAAACTGTTGCCAGCCCATTCTGAAATTAGAATATGGTAAATAGAACTAGGTATGAGAAAACTGAACTTAACAACAATACCAGAAGATAATGAGATTCCCTTCCCACATCTAATGAAAAAATACATTTGTTAATTTATTAATTTATTTATTAATATATATATATATATTATATAATTATTATTACTATTATTATTACGGTTTTTTTAATTTTTGAAATAATTTTTAATTTTTATTTTAATTTTAATTTTATAATTATTATTATTATTATTATTATTATTATTATTATTATTATTTTTTTTTTTTATCTTTTTCTCTGTGTCTCCCTTTAGTTCAGGGACACAAAAAATGATTATCTGTTTAATGACACCATAGCACTCTTTAATATCGCTGACTGTTAGTTAAACCTATTATTATTATTATTATTATTTTATAATTATCAGCTGGCAAAATGTCAAAAGTCAATTGTTTACATCTTTATCAGTGATAGTGGCAGGGGAAAACAGTCTCTTGATCAGTGGCAAAGTATTTACCTGACGCATGGAAGGTCATGGGTTCAATGTCCCTTAGGGATGTGTTATATATTTACATTGTTGTTGTTATAATGGTATTAAATTAAGACAATATCACAGAGGATTACTTATTTTTCCATTCCACCCACTGCTGCTCATGTTGTGCATGCAACTTCTATTTAAGAACATCTCACCATATTATTAAAAAAAAAATACTTCTTAGATTTCAAAAACATTTCTAGATGATTTTAATAACTCATTATTACAGATATGGGAATTTGTTTCCTTTGTTCCATCATCTTCTGTTATCATTTTTCGGTAGATAATCATTTATGTATTAACTCTCCCATAAACAGAAAAAAATGCACATGATATTTTAGAGTAATGGCTTGAATGGCAGATTGTTCTCTGGGGGCACCGAGATGAATAGATCCTGAAAACCATCATATGTGAAGTAAATGCTCTACACAGAGCTGTAATATGCTCTGATGATATGTTGATATTCTGTGAGATGAGAGTTGGCCAAATGCACACACAGTTGATCAACACACATAACTAAGATTGTTGTTTTGTTTGAATCGTTGCCAGACACAGGAGAGTACATTGATGTTGACACGACGAGCTTTATAGTGATCCATTATTTTTATCAGCTATTTTTAGTTTCTTAATTTTTAATATTTTTTAAAATTTTATATTTACAAAAAGTTTGGTTTTCTTTTCTTTTGAATATAACGACTGTTTTAAATCATCTTTGCCAAGTATTTGCCTTCCACCAAAAAAAAATAAAAATAAAAATAAAAATTTAATATAAAAATAAAATATTAAAAACATGAAAATAAGCAATGAAATTAAACAAAAAATAAAAATAAAAATAAAGGAAAATGAAAAGACATCTGTTAAGCTGTTCAAAATTTGATAATGTTGTTTTGATTGATCTTTCTGGTGTGTTGTTGCTGAATGACATTTTAAAAGTGCATTAAACAGACACACACACACACACACACACACACACACACACACACAAATTGCAGTAGCAGATAAAATGTACGGTGTGTGATTCAAAGCATAATGAAGTTTTCAAAATGACAGGTCTGTCATTGGTCATGCTACATGGTGCTGGGTGGGTGAAGATGTGTGCAAAAGATAAGTGTCTTCTGTTTTACTTGAACAGACATGCACTTGTGACAGCATTTTTCCCATCACCTCATTAGCATTATTACTCAGTGTGCATGTGAAATCACAATATACTGTTGAACGTACATTAAACACTAAACTGTCCGTTTATTATTTATTTCTGTACTTAACTTGTTTCATTTTACATGTCTTAAAGTACGTATCTGTCACTTATTTTATTGATTGATTTCTTTGTTCTTTTCTTTTTCTTCCTTGCTTTTTTCTTTCTTTTTTTATTTGAAAAAAAAAAAAAAAGGAATAAAGAAAGATAATACATATGTATTTTTACGACTTGAAAAGAAAAAAACATGTTTTAATACAAACTATAAATAGACTATTTTATTGTTGAAGAGTCTGAAGAGACTTGGTTCGCACTGTAATCTGTTCTCAGATTACCTCAGATACCGATTTATCTTTAACATCTGATACTCCGTTTTAAAAATACCCTCCCCCCTCCTATCTGCCCTTCTCAGACATTTGTTACAAAAATATGCTGAATCATTCACCCTTCGTATACCCCTGATTAATCTACACATTCCATTACAAAACTGTTTCAAATGTCCCCCATTTTCTATACATCATCTTCAGCTTTATGTACTTTTACAAAATATATCCACCCACCACTTGATATGCATCTAGTTAAAAAAATGTTCCCATCCCCAGCTTTATGTGTACATCCTATTACAAAATACATTTTAATACCCACCTCCCAATTACATACATTCTGTTACAAAAATGTTGATAGCTTCCTCTACTTAAATATATATATATAGATCTTGCTGCTGTCTTTGCCTGCTTTGTATACATCCTGTAAGAAAACTGTTGGTGACCTGCCCTAGATGTATACAGTGTTATTACAAACTAATGACTTTTATTACTATATTAATTAGATCCTGTTACAAATAACTGTAGATATAAATAGAATTTAAAATTTAAAAAAAAAAAAAAAAAAAAAAAAAAATCAAAATTAACAAATCTCTTTATCCCTTTAAACTTTATAAATGTGTTACTTAATACCTAAATAAAATCTATTGTATGCCTTCTCATCCTGATTTATAAATAACTGGACAGAAGATACCTCTTGTACAGTGATACCCCCATCTACCTGTATCAAAAACACCACAAACATTCTCGTGTCCATTTATAAATGACCTGACAATGATACCCCCATCTACCTTGATCAAAAACTCCACTAACAGATGTTTTGAGCTCGAGTGTCTTTGTTTTGTTGCATTGAACAATGCCTATCACTGTTTGCTATCATTTGTGCTGGTTAAGCAGTTTCCTTTTTAAACACCTGCATTTCAAAGCTTGGCTGAATGTTTAACCCAGTTTCAATGTTCACTGCCTAGATTCACCTTTGCAGTATGTACTTTGTGCTTCAGTGATCTGGTTAAAAAAAATCATAAATCACCATCTTCTCAATGACAGAGTAAAAAAAACTTGTATAAATTTATTATTTAAAAATCACACAAATAAAATAAATAAAAACAAAAAAAATAAATAAATAAAAATAAAAAAGGCATATTTTATCATTGTAATTATTGAAACATGTCTTTTGTTTTGATATTTTATTCTGTAAAAGATGTTTACTGCAAATAATACACAGAACTTGTATTTTGATAAATTAATGTAAAGAACTTGATGAGTTTTTGTGTCTTTGTGGATATATGTGTGTATCTATGTACAGAATTATGTATGTTTAAATGGATATCTATGTATGAAGAATATATATGTGTGTGTGTATATGTGTGTGTATATTTGTATGTATGTATGTATGTATGTATGTATGTATGTATGTATTATATATAATGTATATATATGTATGTATAGATATATATATATATATATATAATGTATGTATTTGATCACATGGTCTACAAGTTTTAAGAAACAGTGTTTAAATACTACGCTACAAAAACTGTATCTTCCATATTTTTGTAAAAATATTTTACATTTTATTGTCCAGGTATAATTAATTAACATCCTTATAAAATATATTCCTTCAGGGCAAACATATTTTGAATTACCCAAGGTTTTTTTTTTTTTTTTAAATTTTTTTGTTACTGAAGTTTTTCACACACACACAGAAACACCTACTGCATGACACATTTGTAAAAAAAAACTATGTAAAGAATTTTGTTGACATTCTTAGTTACTGAGAAAATGTTAAATGCAGGTGTTAAATCTCTTTATTTTTACTCAAGATGAAATTCTCTGTTTCATAACTGACTGGGGGCAAGTTTTTAACTCATCTAATATTTGTTTACATTTAACTGATATGTTCAACATCTCGTCTACTGAATCAGCTCAGTTAGAGTGTGGAGGTTAAAAACAAATTTGTAGTTTAAGCTAACTAAATATGTGTGTTTCTGTCTGTGTGTGTGTGTGTGTGTCTGTCTGTCTGTCTGTGTCTCTGTGTGTTTTGTTATGACAGATAATCTCTGAAACCTGATGTGGCAGTGACAGAAACTAGTAAAATGGAAGCCTCGATGTAGACAGGATATCTAATGTTGCAATAATGAGAGGTCACGTCCACTACTGGTGTTGTGACCCACCTCTGTGTGTGTGTCTGTGTGTGTGTCTGTGTGAGTATATGTGAGTGTGTGTTTATGTCAGTATGTTTGTGTTTGCATATATATGCAGACTATATATGGGTTTATTCATTTTGTATAACTATTTGCAAGTGTGTATGTCTGTGTGAGTATATGTGAGTATATCTCTATGTTTATTTGAGTATGTGTGCATGCATGTGTGTGTTTGCATACATATGCAGACTGTATACAGGTTATATATATTCATTTTGTGTATCTATTTGCATGAGTATATGTATGTATATGTGTAATTATGTATGTATGTACACATAATTATGCATGTGCATATTTGTGTGTTTGTGTCTGTATGTATATGGATGAACATGCATGCAAAGTTATGCATATTTGTAATTATATCATGTGTGCTCAAAACTATGTTTATATAATTTATATGTATGTGTGTGTTTGTGTGTATAGCCTACATATTCACATACAAATAACTACTGCAAATTTTACATACTCTGTTTCTTTATTGATTTTATTATTTTATTACATGTAAAGTCAGTCAAGCAGTAAACTGGAATTTTAAATTACTCTGTGTCAAGAATTATCTGTAACCCTGCATGTTAGTTTTATACTTCAGCAATGTTTTGCTGGGTAGAATGAGTATATTCAGTGAGTATTTGTAGTCTCTAAATCTGTTAGAATGTGTTTGTACTTCCTTGTTCATTTTGTTTCCTTAGTCATGTGTTTTCAGTAAACTCAGTTGCTGAGTTAAATTACTTTTTTTACTGAAAAACATTTGTGATTTGAAATACATTACTGCTATTATTTTATTATGATTATCATTGTTAATATTATTTTACAAATTATTTTTAATAGTAGTAGTAGCAGATTATAGTAATTGTAGTAATAGCAGTAGTTGTGTTGTTATTAATTTCTAAAGATATTTTTAATGATATGGATAGTTGATAGATTTTACCTTTTTTGTTTTTGATAAATCTTATTTATTTATTTATTTATTTATTTATTTATTTATTCTTATTTTTTATTAAAACATGGTATAACTTAACAAAAGCTTTTAATAGAATACAAGCTGTTGAGATTTATTTTAGTCTGCTTCCTTTTTTTTCTTCTTTTTTTCCTATGTTTTTCTTGGTAGAATGTAACAAAGTAAGGTGTATCATGTTACAGTTTTCTTTGTGTAAGTAGCTATTCTTGTATTTCAAGTTTTGATTTAGAAAACAGTCAGATTAGATTTGTTGACTGACAGTCTACAGTTTTGTTATGTCATTGTTCATGTTTTTACACTTGTGTGTATTTATATCAGGGTGTTTATATCAGGGTATATCAGGGTGTAGTGTTGCACTGTAGTATATTTCTGTATTACATACCTTCTTAAGTATGTAGATCAAACACACATACACATGCATACACATGCATATACATAAACATAGGCATTTACATGTTTGTTGGCATATATATATATATGTGTGTGTGTATTCAGAGATATATGTTTATATGTATGTATGCATGTATGTATACATGTGTGTATGTATGTATATATATATATATATATACACACACACACACACACACATACAAACAAACACATACATATAGACCCAAAGTACAAAGAACCATAAGTACATATGTAAACAAAATATATACAGACATGTAAATACACATATACAAACACAAACACAAGAACAAACATAGAGACATTTCAGATGATTGTTTACTAGTAAGATCTGTCTTTTGCAGATGGTAATTTATCTTATGTGTTAACTGTTGTTTGAACTGTTTAGTATTTCTTAGTCATGGTCCAGTATAAAGGTGAGATTTAAAAAAAAAAAAAAATCTATAAAATGTGTAACAGATCGTGATCAGCCAATGTGAAAAGTAAAATGTTCTGCAAGTCTCATTTCAGAACTAATCTGTTTTTTAAAAATTAACTAATATAAAGAACTAGAGCAACATATGTTCAGAAGCAGATGTTTTGTATGAATGTAATTTGTAACATGTGGCAAGACACAACAATAAAAATCTATTGATCTTGCTAAAAATTAATGCTATTAAAGGTTATTTGCCATTGATTTTTTTTGGTGAGTTATTCCCCTTGCTTCTTATAACGATAAGCTGACTGTGTCGTTTGTCCATGTCTTTCAGTCACAGCCACAGCCCTTTTTAGTATCGTATCCATTCATTATTGAAAAGTCAAATGTGGCCTGGTGGTTAGAGTGCCAGTGTGAAGAAGGGTGAGACACACAATCATCTCTGTTACCATGTGTTCCTGGCAGTCCAGTCAGAATCCAGGAAATACTTTATAAAAGCCTTGAATTGGATAATTAACCATTTATGTTTTGTTTCAAACAGTATTCCTGAGCTTTAATCCACAATGAAGATGCCTGTAAAGATAACAAAATAAAGAGAGGAAATGAGAATAAAAAAATAGAGAAAGTAAATACAGTATACCCTCACCTATTCGCGGTTCCCCATTCGCGGCCCCGCATATTCGCGGGTTAGGCTCTTAACCCTATCGCATCGTATGCTGGTATACCAGGCGAGCGTCATAACATCATAAAAACAAATGCTCGGTAAACCGCACAAACAATATCAAATTTTTTCAATTATTATTGCAATACAGTACGTATTTTTTTTATAAATGCATATTTTTTGTTACTGTGTATTAATAATGTTTTTAATTGCATATTATTATCTGTCTGTTTTGCCTTTAAATTTGTTCCACTTTCTGTCAATTCTAATACATAATGTTGTAAGCATAGAAAATGACTTTACGGTGCAGTAATACTCTATGGGTAACTATGCTATGCGGTGTTACTGTCCTCATGTACTTACGTTTCTTTCTGATTAAAATATTGTTTCAGTACAAAATTAAAATGTGTTTACATTATCATTACTACATTAGTGAAATACATAACTGCATGCAATATTACTACATTATTACTGTATTAATGAGTAAGAGTGTCTTTAGAAAGTGTTTGGGAAGCATTTAGTACCGTATATAATCTCATAATATATGTTTTAAAACTGCATCCAATATTCGTGGTTTTTCGCTATTCGCGGGAGGGTAAAGAACGTAACCCCCGCGAATAGCGAGGGAATAATGTACATGCAAAGAAATTTTATAGTTAAAAAAAATATATAGAGTGAGCAGATGTCAGAAAGAAAAATGATTGATGTAAAACAGAAATACAAAAGATAAAGTGTCAAAAAAGAGAAAAGAAAGTGAAAGTATGAGAGAATAATAAGCAAGTGAATGCAAGATCCAGTTTTGGTCCAGATTATTGTGTATATTTAGTTTTTATTCTTATATTGTTTGTGAAAGTGGTGCCTGCTGGGAGGGTGTGTTGTGCAGTATTTATTAAACTGTTGGAGTTCGGGTGTTGTCAGGAAAAACTTTCTTGTTGTATAATTTCCAGTCATTTTCACTGCATGATGTGCACAAATATCACTATGAACACAGTCAGCAAAAATATCACATCTGATTGTGTCCCTTTAAAAAAAAAACTGCTGACTCAGTCTTTATAGGTATACCTGAACTACGTGTAACCAGTGACTCAGTCTAGTGCTATCAGCTGACATTTCAAAATTTGTTGTTCAAAGTTTGTGATGGATGCATCAGGGTTTAGTTCTTGTATGTACAGATCAGCAGTCTCTAATGTTGATAATAATTATTCCAAGGTAAAATAAATATACTTTTTGTGTATTTAATTTTTTAATGTTTTTTTAATTTTTTTAATTTTATGTTAGAATTTAATAAATAATCTTAGAATTTAAACACACACACACACACACACACACACACACACACACAAAATGCATCACTATTTCACAAATAAAATGTTAGTTACTTTGAAAATTTATTAAGATTTTGCTAATTGTTAAATAGTTGTTCTTATGTTGTTGTTTTTTTTGTTGTTTTTTTTGTGTGTTTTTTAAACTTTCCTTTAAAAAGGATTCTTTTTTCAACATTTTGTATTACAATAAGGAAAGGTGGATTTAAGAAAAAGAATAAAAAACCGATTATTTAATTTAAAGTATGGATTGTTTGTGCAAGTTTTTATTATCATTTAATAATTATTTTATTGACTGAATTTATGAAATCCAATTTTACTTAAATGCTTGATTAAAGATAGTAATATATTTGGGTTTAATCTTATGAAATAAAACACTTCTTCATAAATTCACTTCTTGTTATAATGAGATATTTTTTCAGGCAGTCAGTCTCTGCTGGTTTTTGTTCTGTTGACTTTTAAATCACTGACAGTGAATGAAATCCCAGTGGAAACATTTCTTCAAAGAAAATCATAAAATAATTGTTTCTTCACCGAGCAAGAAGCTGAAGTAGATGCCATGACACGACAGCCATGTTTGAACCATTAATTTGGAAATTATCATAACAATTAATATTTATGAACATTCTCAAAGCCAGCACTTTCAAGGATTTTGTTAGAATAATTCGAGAGTATTGAAGTTAATTTGGTTTTACTATGTATTAAAGTGACTAATGTTCACAGAATTTTCTTTATGAATTTTGTAAAGTTCAATAATAATAATTTAAAAAAATGGACAATAATTATATACCTTTGTTTCAGTTTTTTAAACATTTTAAGTCATAACCATCTTATTTTTTAAATACTTTTTTCTTTGAAGAAGAATGAAAAATATCTTTGTTCAAATATAAATTAAAAAAAGTAGTTACAAATGTATGCATATGCAAATGAAAAGCATGTCTGTGCATTTATGGATGTAGCAGATTATGAATGGATGGAGCAAACTGTGAATAGATGTATAAGTGGACATTTATCTGTTCAGAATTCATATTTATTTATTTATTTATTTATTTATTTATTTATTGAGCAAATTGTGACTAGATGGATAGGTAAATGCTTATGTACGTGTATCCATTTTTATCTGTATAATGAATTCATATTTATTTATTTATTTATTTATTTATTTATTTATTTATTTATTGAGCAAACTGTGATTAGATGGATAGGTAAATGTTTATGTACGTGTATTTATCTATTTGTTTATTTGTTTATTTTTCAGATATTTTTATCCCAGATCAAGCTAGAGGAGAGATTAGAGTCAATGACCAGAGCGACAACTATCAGTGATGATGAGCTTGTGGCACTGTCGGTGAAGGAACTCAACAAGTTGTTAAAGGGACTGACGCGCGATGAGGTTGTCAAACTGAAGCAGAGGCGGAGGACTCTGAAAAACAGAGGCTATGCTGCCAACTGCCGCGAGAAGCGCATTTCTCAGAAGGAAGAACTCGAAACGGAGAAGGAAAAACTGAAGTCGGAAGTGGACCGGCTGCAGAGAGAGAACGATGTTGTCAAAATGGAACTGACGGCGCTGAAATCAAAATACGACGCACTTGCTCATTTCGCCGACACTAATCGGATTCAGATTTTACCGCAGCCAATCATGTTGAGTTCCGTGTCCCATGAATCGTTGATGATTAAGTCAGAACCCGTTCAGAGTGCCAGGCAGTGCTCTGCCTTATAGCATTACAGACTGTGCGACAGGACGTTTTAAAAACCCACCAAGCAGTGCTCTCATATCATAATAAATATACATATATATATATATATATATATATATATGTATTCAAGTGACGTGTGCAAGTCTAGTGTGTATATTCAGTAGTAGTTTTGTTTTCTCACCTGCAAGCAAAATGCCAAATTCTATTATTTTTGAGTTGAATGTTGGTTAAATTTCGTCCATATTACATGAGAACAGATAGAGATGGGACATCGGAAGATGGAAAAATATATATATATATATATAAGCATTTGAAAAATTTGGTGTTTTTTGTAATATTTTACACTTACACCTATACTGTCATTTCATTCCTTCAAATTATTTATTAAGTATAGTCTGCAGTCTACAACACACACACACATATATATATCTGTATAAGTATGTGTATATTTATATATATATGTATGTATGTATGTATGTATATAAAGATGATTTTATGTTTTTGTTTATGAAATTCATGGTGAGACCACTAAGAAAAGTTGTGAAACATTTGTTTTGAGATTTTGTCATGGAAACAAATTCTCAGATTAATTCTAAATTAAAAGAAAAAGTTTTCTTAGAAGGCAGCTTGAGTAATGGTTTTACATTACTTGTTATTCCCAGAACGGTTTTTTTGTGTCAGGTAATGATGTCAGAGAGAGACAGATCACCAATGTCAGAAATAAGACCTGTTGTTGAACAGAAAGGTGATCACATTAACAAACTTTCTTGCGTAAATTATATATATAAATTTTGTTAATGTGACCATTCAAATAATGTAAGAAAAAATTTTTTTGAAATATCTGGGAATTTAAAAAGTGTATTTGAATAAGAAGGTGGTTTAGAAAGGGAGACAATTACTTGTTTAATTTTCAGTAATTTGAAGTAAAGGTGGGCTTCACACTGGATGTCTGATGTATTCTGGATTGAACGAGGGGATGGTTTTTAACCAACAGTAATGTGGATTTCTTTTCTTGCGTGGGTTTTCAAAACTGTTCTTTTAAAGGGAGGTAAAAGCTGTAATGAATTTTTTTTTAACTGGCAAATATTTTGGTAAAGAAATTATGATAAATACGTCTTTATTTTTTTTTTAAACATAACACATCTTTGCCATTTATTTTTGAAAAGGGATTGTTTATTTTAAAAACGTAACCTCTGCTGTGCCTGCAGGTTTCTGCTTTAATTTGAATAAACTGTTAAGAATTAAGCATAATAGCTGCTGATTTAAGAAAACTGAATTCTACTCCATATACAGGGCTTTCAAATTAGAGTAATTAGGATAAAATAACAGATATATTTTTTCCACCTCCATTACTGATAATTGTTAAAAACCAAATTATTAAGTGTCTAAATGGGTTTTTAAGAAAATGATTTTGCTATCACAAACATTATTATTAACAATTTTTTGCAAGTAGTTGTTGCATGTATTGGCAGTTAAATTTGAAAGCCCTAATATGTTGATTACTAGTATCTTCTAATAAGCTTTAACAAGTTAGAAGGGACATAACTCTGAGGAAGTGAGTGAGATATGAGGTAAATTAAAAAAGAACACATTTGGTTTATTTTGTTTGTGTGTGATTAGAATATAATTAAAAATTATTTAAAATATTATATATTTGTTGATTATAATATAATATTTTTCGTTGTTCTTGTAATGTTAATATTTAATCTGTCCTCTGAAATTCTTGCTGTTTAGGATTGTAAATTCCTCCTTTATTTAAGAGAACCTGCTATTTTATAATGCAAAAAAAAAGAATGGAGAAAAGAAAAGACTAAAAACAAAAAATAATATTTACAAACCTTTGGCAATAATTTATAAAAAATATTTGGCTTCTGGAAAATGACCACAACTTTTTACTTAAACAAATTTAATATAATATGCTAAATATCAACAAATGAATTATAAAAATGAAAACATGATATCAAAAATTATTTGCTAGATTGTTATCTTGGAAATTGTCTTTAAAAGAGAATAACTTTATATCACTGTTTATGTAGTGAGATTCAAACAAGAGATTAAATACTCTGATTTCTATATGTTTATACAGAGTATAACAACAAAAAGTGGTCATTTCAGACTGCTTAAGGTTTGGTTCATAATCACTCATGTTGTAATTCGGAGAATACATCATTACAAAAAAAAAGTAGTAATTAGTGCTTGTCATTTCATTATTATCACTAGATAAAATTCATTCATTATCAAGTCCTGGAAACAGATGAAAATAACTGTAATGAAGGTCAACATTTCTAAATAGCATGAATTGTCTGACTGTCTTTCTGTCTGTGTTTGTGTCTGTATTAATCTTTCAAAGGACAGATTTCTACACTTGACTTCAAATGAAAACCAGCCTCAAATGCTGCACTGTCAATGAAAAAATTAAAAGAGAATGAATAAAAAAAAGTAAACAAAAATAAATAAATAAATAAATTACAAATTAAAATATGTTAGTAAAAAATTTGAACATTCTTATATTTGTATTAATGTACCACAGTGCTGTGATGCTTTATTCAATAATATTATTTCAAGCTGGATGTTCAGTGTGATAAATTCAACATGTAACTACCAAAGCAGAGAAGTGGCAGTCTGAATGTAACTCAGGGGTTGTTTAATAGAAAACATGTGTCAGAAATCTAGACATGAAAACATGTTTGAGGCTGGTTTCATTTTCTGAAGGAGATGGATACACATTTTTGAATTAAAAGCTTAAAAATGAATATGAAAAAGAATGGATGATTTGTTAAGTTGTTATTCTTCTTATTGTTGTTGTTATTATTATTATTATTTATTATTATTATTATTATTATTATTATTATTATTATTATTATTATTATTAACAAAGAAATAAAAAAATTAATTTACATTTTATATTTTATTTTTGAAAATTTTAACTTTTTTTATATCTATATAATCAATTTTCATTTTTAGTGTTTATTTTATTTTGTTTTTAGTTTTTATTTTATTTTATTTGTTTTGTTTTGTTTTATTTTCATTATTTACTTTATTTATTATTTATTTCATTTTATTAAGCTTTTTTCTGATTCAGTCATCTCCATCCACACTCACTTTGAATATTTGTATATCCATAGCAATTGTATTTCTTATTTTGTGATGTGCCTGCTTTGTACATTTGTATATTTTCATGCATCATTTTCATGCATCACATATAAAATGTTCATCAGAGTGAATTATATCAATACATATGCTATCACCATGTTTAATTTTTTCATAAGACAAAACTTCTATCTGTTAACATGATACAGTCTTACCATTTTGAATAAATTATCATGCTTTTTTAATTTCCACCATTCTCTTCAGAGCACTGTAGTGAGACTTTAATACTCTCCAAAATAAATAAATAAATTTGTTTTTAACTTTATATATATATGTAAAGTTAACAATTGTTTTTTTTTTAAATTGAATTTAATAGAGATTGTAGCAGTTTTAAATTATGTCCATTCAGCTGTTATAATAAAAATAATTACATTATTTAGAGACCAACCTAATAGTCAGGACAGTCTCAATATTACTTTTTTTTTTTTTCAAAAGACGCATCTTTTTTTCTTTTTCAAATTTTAAAAATAATAATGGAAATTCAAAATGGCTGAATTTGTGTTATGGCACTGTTGAAGTTTTGTCAGTGGATGCAGATCAGTGGATGAGTGGCCATTTCAGGCAGTGGTAGATGTTGTTAGTGGGTGCAGTCACATGACTTTGCAGTGTTTTGCTACTAATACAACGAGCTAAGGTGTGTGATGTGAATTCCTGTCGAAAGAAAACTTTAAAAAAATGTAATAGTTCCATGAATGTTGCTTTTTAAAAATATTTAATATATGTGGGTTTTATTTCTTTTTTATAAAAATAAATAAATAAATAAGTAAAAAAATAAAATGTTCTGTGATAAAAATAGGTATGAAAGTCTGGGCATTTAAAAAAAACAAAAAAAACACCCCAAAACTTGAAATTATTCAAATTTCTGTTTAAACACACACCCACCGACACAAGTTCATATGAAAAACCGATTTTCTTTTTAAACATATATTTTTGAAATATTCCTTTTATGTTTTGTATCCAAGAAATGTGCTAAAAATATTGAGGCTTTTTTCTCTCTTTTTCCCCATTAATTCAGTGCTTTTCCAATTATGATAGTACTTTTTTTTTAGTGTGAAGATATTTATTTATTAAATTTCTTTTATGACTTTGTGAGTAAAACAGAAGAGTGATTGCACCATAAATGACAATGAATGCTGGTGGGCATCTCCTACCAGATAAACCAATCAGAAATGATTTCAAACATGTCAGAAGGCAGCATATTTATGTATACGTGTATCCTTGTTTGTGATTGGTTAATGAGCACATGCTTGTATTCAGGTCTATGACTGGTCAATTTAATATAATTATGGGTAAAGAGATGATCAGTATAAAAATTACATCCACTCCATTCTTGTGGCTTATTGTTTTTATTTTTAACAATTGTACATTACTGTTATTTTGTAAAGAGTAAATTTTATTTCATGATTTGTACAAACCATTTATAGTAGATATATGTATGTATCTGATTTCTTTTATTTTTATTTTTATTTTTTTTATTTATTTTTTTATAAATTGCAAAGGTCGGGTTTGATAATGTACATAATGACAGATAATTTATAAGATTATGGAAAGAGAAGCATTCCAATGAAAGATACCTGAATGAAATTTTGTTTTCTTCAAATTTTAGTTTCTTAATTCTTTGTCTTGTCTTGTTCTGCATGAATTTTTAACCCATTTACTGTTGGTATGTGTGTGACTGCTTACTCAGTTTGGGTTTCAGCAACTGGGGCAACCATTGAGAATAGTGCCAAAGCATAATTTTTTGATGAGGTTTTATTTTTTATTTCTGCATTACTTTCATTTTGATTTATGTGCTTTTTTCTGTGACAGATAAAAATTCAGAACAGCGTTAATAGATTTGTTAGTCAAATCTTTCCATTTCAAATCATCATGCCAAATATCTGCTTTAAATATACCAATGTAAAGACAAATCCTTTTCTCGTCTAAATCTTTTAACACTTTTTTAAAATTATTACTATTATTATTATTATTATTATTATTATTTTGAAAAGTCTTAGGAAAAGTTTGAGATAAACAGATAATAATTATTAACATTAGAAAAACTGTCAGTAATTATTAATTAACTTTAGGAGATTTTTATATCAGTAAATCACAAACAGTATCCAGTACGTCAGGGATAGTTAAAACAATTATTATTGCTTTTAATTGCTTTCATTTTATCAATCAGTTGTATAATTAATTTACTCCCAAATGAATTATACTAATTAATAATAAGAATTATGAATGAATAAATAAATAAATGAATAAATAAATAAATAATTAAATAATAATAATAATAATAATAATAGAAAATTTAAGAAAATTAATAAATTTATTCAGAAACCAGATTTGTTCAAAATAACTTTTCTCTTCTAAAAAGTATTAAAGATTAGAGTGAAATATATATATATATATATGTTTTATAACATTTTGTAAAAAATAAAAAAGTTAATATATAGAGCACAAAACAAAAATTTTCATCCAGATTTTAATGCTTTAATTACATTGGTTTTTTTTTTTTTTTTTTGTGTGTATCATTTTTTTTTTTTTTTAAATTTTTTTTTTGGGTTTTTTTATAAAAAAAGAAGCTAAAATATACATTTTAGAAAATATTGCTTCTGTGTATGCTAAAATTTGCCAAATATTATTAAAAATAGCAGATAACTTACTCATTTTTTACTTTCTGTAATTCACATTTTAGTTTTGCTTTTGATAATAAAATGAATGTGAAAAAAATGTGCTTCCAGTTGGTGATGTCCTTTTGATTTTACTGCTTTACAAATTGAATTTATTTTTATTTTTAATCTAAAATTAAATTATACCTTTAAAGATTCTTTAAATTTAATCTACAAATAATGAAAATCTAATCATTTATTAATATTTATAGTATCCAGGAATTTGTTGTCAATTTAAAAAAAAATATATATATATTTTTTTTTATTTTATTATTTTTTTTATGTTAAAAACCTCATTGAATCAGCAACAAAAATGAATCAAAGAAAGTGACCCTGGTTAAAGAAATTTCAAACATGTACAGTATTTTGTGTGAAGTATTTGATTTTTAAATCAAATGTCTTGATATATTGTAAATACCATCACTTTTCACACTGAAGCAAGAGATATCTCTAGTGTATGACTGGATATCCTTGTTTGTATCAGAAGATAACCAGTTCTGTACAAGGGGACATCCTATATCATACCAGAAGATAACTGATATATCACTAAATATCCTTTACTATATCAGAAGTTATCCAGTGATGTACAAGGGGATTGCCTATTTTACACCAGAACATACTCTGTTCTGTACAAAGGGAGAGCCTGAATTGTACCAGAAGATATGTTTAATGAATGACTCAATATCCATTATTTTACCAGACAATATCTTTAATGTATCACTGGATATACTTTATTGTATCATCAGATATCTTGGTGTATTTTAGAGGATATCCTATACCCTACCAAGAGATATCTTTATTGTTATCATTGACTGTTTTATGAAGGCCTACATGTTTGTGTGAATACTAAATATATTCATTTTTTTTTTTTTTTTTTCTCTCTATTAATTTTTTTTGTGACAATAAAGTATTGAAGGTCATATTGGAAGCATGCTTATGAATCTGATTATTATCAATTAATATTTTATATTTAATAAACCAGCGTTAATTGTCATTAATATTGTCTCACAACTGTTATCTTCATAACCAGAAATGGTGGACGTTGTCTGTGCCTTTATGTATATAAATAGATATAGCGTCTGGCTTATGTAGCATCTGCAGAGTTAAGATTAAAGATTAAAATTAAATGATTTCATGTTTTAATATTGACAGAGATTGCTTTATTGACTAGGACTGTTTCTCTGGTCTAAGAACTTAATGTAATTTATTTGAGTTTGAAAACAAGAAGTTGTAAATTAATGAGTAAATTGTCTCAACAGTCCATGTCCATGTTAAAGAAATCCAGTAAAGCACAAAGAGTGATGTACTGTTTGTTTATCTTATTTTTTTTATTTTTTTTTTTTTTTTTTAGTGACTATTATTCTTCACCATAATCTGTATTTTATACAGAAGTTATATGTTTCTAGGAGAAAGCACAAAAAAAAGAAGAAAAAAAAAGTTTTTAAACAAATATCCTGTTATATTTCATTAAGTTGCAAACAGATGCAATGTGACAGAATATATTTAACCACTGATCAACATGAATTCATTTCAAGTAATCTTCCTTTCCAATAAAACATTATGAAAACTTAACAAAAATCATTTATAAATAATGCATAAAAGGCCAAACCTGAACTATTTCAAGTGAACAACAGTTACATGAAAACAATTTAACAGACTGTTTAAAAACCAGTAAGATATTTTTTAGACACTTAGACCATTTTGTCTTTTTTTTTTTTTTTCCCTTTAATCTGAAGTTTCTGTCTTTGTGTCCTCAGTTTTGACACCAATTTTTTATAAAAGGTTAGTTGTTCATGGTTTTATGAACTTGTCCAAGACAAAACAAACCAAAAAAAATGTACAAGTTTAGCTAAAATTAATATCCACCATAAAATTTAGCTAAATTCAGTCCTGTACAAGCAATCCAATATGACCTGTCCTATTTAACTGTTAATATCAGTGTTATCTGTGCTACCTTTCTAAGCTGTTAGTATTATTAACCATGCTATCTAAGCTGTTAGTATTAACCATTGCTATCTTTCTGAGCTGTTTGTATTAACTATGCTATCTTTCTAAGCTGTTAGTATTAACCATTGCTATCTTTCTAAGCTACTAGTATGATCCATGCTATCTTTCTAAGCTGTTAGTATAAACGTTATCTTTCTAAGATGTTTCTATACCCATGCTATCATTCTAAGCTGTATAACAATTATTTATTGCTGTGTTCTATGTGTGAATGGGCTGACTAAATTGCTGATGTTGAGGGGTTGAGCTTTTGAAAAGTGAAAATGTTTTTGTATGTAATGTATTTATGTAATAAAATAACTACAACCAATACTTTGCCTTGGTTATGTTCTTATTTATAGACTACATGATGTTTCTAATAACCCTGAGAAAAACTGAATTAAATTTTATTATAAAACAAGTTAGTCAAGAAACAAAAAACCCACAGTTAGTCTCAGTTAGAAATTGTTTTGAATATAGAATAAGTGTATCATTATGACAAATGAAATGATTGTAATGAGAATGACAGATAGGCTTTGGGAAAATGTGTTGTTATTAAAATGTTAGTGCGCTGGTAGAGATTCTAATCTTACTTTACACTTCAGACTGAATGTCTGAAGTCACTGTAGCCAATGATAAGGAATTTCAAAATAATCAAGTTTTTAATGTGATAAAAAAAAAATGTCAATCAGAGTTGAAACAAAAATTCATCATTTTTAAAAAATTAAACCATGTAAAGTTGATTATTTTGGTTCAATCTTTTTAGATAACAAAATAAGTAAGGAAATAATCCAGCAAAAACAAAACCAAATTCCCCCCCAACATTTCATTTAGTAAAACATTTTCAGTTTACAAAAACACACGCACGCACACACTCACAAATACTGACAAGCATATATATACATTTTTATATACTAAAAATTAAATATTTTAAAAGACCAGTAGTACAGAAATCTTTCATTGTTGACATTCATACTGTAGAATAAGCTCATAAACAGATTTTTAGCTTTTGCTTTTAATAATGTCTGAATGTGAATCTTTAAAGAAGACTATTATTAAATTAAAATATATATATATAAATAAATAAATAAATAAATCTGATTCATAAATCGCAACATTTATTAAGATTTAACCACTGTACTACATACGGTATATTATATATATATATAAAATTATTTTTAATATATTTTTTACCATTTCGAATTTTATATTCGGAGAACGTAATGAATATACGCTTGTTAAACTTAGAATAGTGTGCAAAATGAAATGAAAGAAAAAGCGGCATTTTTCTTACATTTATTTTTTGTAATGAATTTGATTTTGCTCTACGACCCCGTTTTTCAATTTCCCTCCAATCGTTATGTACTTCACGTTCCGGAATGTGCCGGAAAATAACGAATATCTTTCCGTGATGGAACTACTTTAGCAGCCATTTTTAGACAGTGCGACTTCCGTTTGATTTAGTGTGAGAAAAGTAAATCGTTTGTCTTTACTGTTCCCTTAGGTAAATATGCTTGTTACCGGCTGAGTTGAAAACGTCAAACGGGAGTTATTTTAGTGATCAGTTGATGTTTACAAGTTAGTATAGAATTGTCTTTCAAACCTTTCTTTTCGACAACTTGACATCGCATAACTGAGTGGAAATCTTGAAGGACTATCCCTGTTTTTAAGGTGGACTTAAATTTATTCTGTACACCTATTTTCGAAATAATGTAGCATGGAACGATGACCAACGTAATCAGTCTGTAATTTATACAAAAACCAGTACGACTGTAGGAGAGGTTGTTTGGAAATTCCATACAACAGTATCATATCGAATATGGCAGAGCCAGATGATTCCAAAAAGTTCCAAACACCTGGTGAGGAGATAGCTTATTTGCGGAAACAAGCTCAGCAATTTAAACAGGAGTAAGTATTATTACTGTTACATGTTTTTTTTATTTAAATTTTATGAATGTGTTCTGTTTTTGGTTTTGACAGCTGAAAGAAAAATAATTTAAAAGATGTAAACATAAATGACATTCACATATTCATTATTGAATTTCAGTGTAAACAAATTATATATCACTGTACTGTGTACATCATGATCATGTTAATGAAGTTTTTACAAAGAATCATTTTTAATAGTCTTTAAAACAAAATGGTTGAAAGATTTGATAATTTTGATCGTAAACATACTTAGGTTCCATCTTCAAAACTTTTGAAACAATCGAAATAATCATTTTATATCTTTTAAGAAACATTAATGTTAATATTCCGAAAGAAATTAGCTAATGTTAAATACATGCAAATGGTGGTGGTATTCAGAGGTACCCATTTAAGTTATGTCATATGTGGAGTTGCAGAATTCAGATATTTTGTCTGTTTGAATAGAAAAAGGGAATTGTTAAAAATCTGATTAGAAAGGAAATAGCGCTGCAGTAACATTAAACTTTCAAATGAACATTTCAGACAAACTAACAAATAGTGTAAGCGATACAGTACACATTTCTGACAAGTAAATGACCTGATTGAAGTTGTTGTTTTTTTGGAAATGTTTCTAAAAAATTTCAGTTTTGTAAATGAAATTTTCAAAAGCTTTTCAATTCACTGCAGAATTATTTAAAAAAACAATACACATACACACACACATATACACAAATCCTGCAAAAGTAATGAAAATAAAACCTTATTAAATATTATAGAAGTTAGTTTATAAAAAGCTTCTTTATTTTTTAATTTAATTTAATTGTTGTTGTTGATTGTTGGTTTCTGGCAAAAGCATAAAACAGGGATTGATAATAAAATGGGTGACTGAGTTATTCTGTATTTCACTGTGTTTTTAGATTGTATGGACAGAGCTTGAGGAAATATTAATGTACCTCTTGGCAGAAAATGTCATAATTTGATCATAAAATGTTTGAAAGATTAGCTGTAGGCAAGCTAAAATTGGTTGTGAGACATTGCTTATAGTTACAGTGAGATGACATAGTTTGTGGCTTAATGTTCTTTGTAAATTTTATACATTATTAATAAATTATTTCATAGGATAAACATGTTTTTAAATTAATAGCATACTACTTTTTTTTTTTGGTGAAATAATAATAAAAATGTGTTATTTAAATAGCTGAACATGCCTTGAAAGCAGCAATAGATTCACAACACTTCACTGAGCAGGAATTCTTTTAGACGTTAATCAGTTTAATAGTTTTTAATAAAATAAAAAATAATATATGCTCATTCCTAATCATTTAAGTGACTTACCTTAATACAGTTAAAATCTTCATCTGTAATATTTGTAAAGTAAATTTTACAGACTTATATTGCAATCATTATTCATTTAAGAAAAAGTGAAAATAGTTAACTGAAATGATTATTAACATTTTGAGTTTTATAAAAAGGAAATAAAAAAAATCATTTTACTGGTGTATTAATTTTTTTTATCTGATTTTTATGTGGAGTTGATGTATATTTAATTGTTTGTCAATTTAATTACACTGTTCTTAACATTTCTTTTTTTTGTTTCATCCCTCACTGTAATCTTCACACAAAGAGCTGAATAAATTTTGTATTTTTGTATTTTTTTTTTTTATATATTTTTTTCATTTTTATTAAAAAGGCTTGAAGAAACAAAAGAAGAACTTGAAGAATTCCAGATCAGCAGTCATGAACTGGAGAATGAACTAGAAACACAGTTAGAACAGTGTGACAGTAAAAACAAAGAACTCACAGCAGACAAAGCCAAACTAGAACATGAATGTGCTGCACTGAGGGTTTGTGCATTTTTTAAACCATTCTCAAATTACAGATTTTTAAAATTGCATGCAACTGAGAGAATTTGTTCTAAATACTAAAAATGACATTTACAAGTTTTTTTATTTTTTTTTATTTTTTTTTATATTTATGAATATATCATAGTGTGTCAATAATTGTTGCCATTGTGCAAATAATCATTTATTATTATCATCACACATTTGGTACAACATACTAGATTCCTGTGTACATTATTATGTTTTTATATATTGTGTTTGTAAAAATAAGTTTTCAAGTTCTGTTAACTCTGTTACATAATCTCAATCATGTTTTGTTTTACTTATACCCCACTGACAAACAGTCTCCCAATTTACAGTATTATAAAGTTCCTGTTGATTTGCTTTGTCTGCTCACTTAGACACTGAACTGGTGCTTTATGACATAACGCTGAAAGTAATTAAGCCTTACTAAGCTCTCTAGTTGTTAATTTCACATTCTTTTCTAACAAAAGCACCTGCCCTGGAGTATTATTGAAGTTGAGAAAAATAATTAGTTGAAGTTCAGTATTGACTAACTTGCCTATATCCTGGTTTAAGCAGTGGAAAGTAATTGACAGTAATTCTCAGTTTTGGTATACATACATGTATACTGATTACCTTGTTGTGAGGTTTAAAGAATGGATATTTGTATTTTAATCTCCTTCTATTCAGGTTTGGTTATTTGTTTACTGTCTTTAATTCCTTGTCACTAGATACATGTTTATGTTAAAAAGGAATTATTTGCTTATTGTGTAACATATAAGTGTTATTTATTTATTTAAATCTGAATTAATTAGCTGCTTCAAATATATATATATATATATATATATATTTGGATGAGTGTATTTGTAAAATAACATATTAGAATGGTTATATATATATAATCATTTTATTTATTTATTTAAATCTGGATTAATTATCTACTTCAAATAAAAAATAAATAAATATATGTGTGTGTGTGAAATAAACCTCTCCTGATTACTGAAGTATTTATTTGAATGTTACATATTTAAAATACAGCATTTCTTACAGTAGTAAAAGTAAGTAAACAGAATGGATGTTTACACTTTTTAATCTTTCTTCTTTTTTTCTTTTTTCTTTTTCTTTTGATTTATATCCTTTGTTTAGTTTAAAGGATTTTATTTGTGTTTGAAAAGTGTGATGTGGTGTACACAGGATATATTTAAAATTTTTGATCGTGTTCTCTCCAAGTTATGTTTGGTCAGTTTGTTTACTTTGTTTAATTCCTGGTTTCTGGTTAAGCGATAAATAGTTTTTCCTTATTTGCTTTAAGCTCAAAGGATCATTTGTGATTTAAAAAAAAAAATAGTTTCTATAATCTAACTTTGATCAGTTTCTGTTGTACAGAATATAAAATATTTTTCAAGACTGTTACATCTATTATTTTGAAGGGTTAAAATTTAATATATATGTATATTATAACAATAATAATAAAAATAAAAAGAATAAACTATTTGATAAATAAATACATTTTGTTTGTTTTGTAATTTTCTATTTTTCTTTTCTTTTCTTTTTTTAAATTTCTTTTTTTTTTTTTTTTTTTTTTTTTTCTTAATTTCAAAAATTTACATTTATCAAACCACCATTTCTTTAATGGGTATATTTTGTAATTTTATTCACTTATTCAAGAAAAACTTATTAAAAAACACTTATTTCTCATCTTGTCATTATTTCAAGAAATATTCAGTTATTTTTTCATTTTAAAACATTTCTTAGCAAATTAATTCTTCCTTTTAAATAATTTATCATTAGCCATTATAATGACTAGTATAACCCAGTATTTTGCCTGCAGAAATATCAGTATTTATTCATTTCATCATCTTTTACTTAATAGATTTTTAAATCTACCGTTACAAAAATGTTACTAATTAATAAACATATTTGTTTTAGGAAAAACTAGAAAAACTGCAGAGAAAAAGTCACAGTCAGATTTCCATGTTAGAAGATGAACTAGCAGAAGTAACAGCTTACAAAGATAAGCTAGAAAAATATGTACGAGAACTTGAACAAATGAACGATGATTTAGAACGAGCCAAAAGGTTTGTTTTGCAGGTTTACTTTTATAAATAATTAATATTTTACAGAGAGGGTACAGACATGTTTCTGAAAAGGTATAGTAGTTCCATTTTTTTGGAGAGATTGGAGTAAAATTCAAAAGTAGTTTGGAAAATTTAATATTTTTACTCACAAAAGTTAGTTTGTGTTAATTGAAAATATTTAAAAAGTAAAAAAAATCTTTTTGTTTTAATTTTTTTTTTAGCCTATTTAATTGAATGAAAACATATATATAAATTTGAAGGACAGTTGTGTTTTTAAATGTCGTTTGTTATGTAGTTCTAATAATTATTAATTTATTGTGTTATTTCAGAGCAACAGTATCATCATTAGAGGATTTTGAATCTAGATTAAATCAGGTTTGTTTACAATCTTTGTCCTTTTCAAAAAATAGCTGAAATGGTATACTGACACACTCTCTGAACAGTTTTTATAAGAATATCCATCAACATGATGATTTAAATAGAAAACAAAATAAAATAGCTTAATGGAAAATACTCATGACAAATGGAAATTTCTGTCAGTGTTTAAACATTTTATTTATTGTAATTTATTATTTTTATTTGTTTATTATTTTTGTTATTTATTTATTATTTTTGTTATTTATTTATTTATTTATTTATTTATTTATTTATTTATTTATTTATTTGTTTATTTATTATTAATCAGTAATGAAGATACCACTTTATTATTATTATTATTATATTTTTTTTCATTGTATTTTCATTTTCAGGCTATAGAAAGAAATGCTTTTCTGGAGAGTGAGTTAGATGAAAAGGAAACTCTGTCTGAGACAGTGCAAAGATTGAAAGATGAAGCCAGAGGTAAAGTTTCATTTTTATTACCTTGTTAGGAAAGGATTATAGGGATTGTGGTATGATATCTGCCTTAGGAATTGTTTGTCAGCCCTCCAAAAAACACCTTTCTATTGTTCTTTGCCTCAATTTTTCACAAAAATAATATTAATTAAACTCCAATTTTTTTATTAATTTAAATTAAAAATATAACAAATAATAAATAAATAATATGAAATGAAATTAAAAAAAAAGTAATTATTAAAAAAAAAAAATATCTTTATATTCATGCCACTAGTGATTGTGAGTTATTAAAATGAAAATATTTTAATAAAATAATTTATCATTTTTGCTTTCTGCTGTAAATAATAATTTTTCTTGAAACATGTTTTGGTTTTATTTTTGACAAAATAATTTGTTGTTTCTGCTGTGTAACAAATTCTAACTCCATTTTAAAAACCCTTCACAGAACATTAAAAAACAAAATCATTTTCTTGCTTCAGATCTCCGCCAGGAGCTGGAAGTGAAACAGAAGGGGCACACAGAACCAGGCGCGGCTGCTGAAGGCAAGGAGAAAAGACATTCTTTAAAAATGCTAGATAGTGGGTATGACGGTGACAAAAATGCGACCACCCCTTCTACTCCCACCACACCCACCACACCAGTCAGCAGAGGTTTGTTAACAGGGATACCTCTGGTCGTATTCGCTCAGTGTTTTTATCTCTAAGATTTCTTTTTATCCAGCTGTGACTGTCTGTGATCGAACTGTTGTTATATAATGTTCAGTAGGGTTGTCTGTGCTTTTGACAACAAACCTGGCCTGGTCTTTGGTTGTTTCAGTGTCCAGTTGAAAAAGATAGCAGGCTGATAATGAAAACATATCACAAACATTACTGGAATTTATCTTAATTGATCAGACTGAACTTTAGATATAAAGTGAACCAGCAGATGAGGTTGGATAAATGGGATCTTAGCTAAGAATGTTAATTTTTATTAATATTTTCATTTTTTTTTTTCACTAAACATGTTTATAGGTTTATTTAAAAATTAGTTTACTTGTTTTTTGTTTTTTTTTGTCTTTTTAAAAACATTATTTTTCAAAATTGCTTAATTTTTTTTTTTTTAAGTTTAATTAATGTTTATGTGCTTTTTATTATTATTTTTTCAAAATATTTATTGACTTTTTGTACTTTCAAAAAAATATTTATTGTTTCTTTATTTTTTTCATATGCGATTTTAAATTATATTTATATAAAAAAAGGTTTACTTTTTTCTATAATCAAATATTTTGAGAAGTGGCTAAAGTAGTTTGATTTGTTCATTTTCGTAAATATCTTTAGATTTTAAATTTATTTGGGATTTTGTTATGTTTTGTCTTCAGATTATTTAAAACAATTTATCTTTAGTGCATGAAAGACAGAAAAAGAAAGCTTTTCTTAATTTCTTAAATTCCAAGTTTGCCAGTTGTTGCTATATGAATAGAGATGCATGTTTGATTGTTTATTTTTAAAGATCATTTTCTTAATGTCCTCATTTCTTAATTTGATATTTCATGCAAGAAGAACCCAATTTTAGATGCATTTTTTAATTTTTAATTTTTAAAATTTATTTATTATTTAATGATTATTATAAGTGTTGTATTTTATTTTTCACATCTGTGACATATTAAAAAAAATAATAATAATAGGTCTCCAGTGTAACTACTTTCTAAGAAAAAAAAAGATAAGAAAAATATTTAATGATAAAGATGTTTCTTTCTCTCATTTTCATAGTTAAATGCAAAGCTTAGCTTTAAATCTTCAAAAAATATATTTTCATTACTTTTTATCAGTACTTTTGTGTGAAATATGAATACTAACATATATATTTTTTATGAACAAACTAAAAGGAACTATTTATAAAAATTTTCTTATTGTATAACTTTCAAAAAAAAAAAAAAAAAAAAAAAATAATAATAATATCATTTATAGTGTTAAAATTACATTTTTGAAAATTGTTCAAATAAACCTGAACCAATTTATGATAATTATTTTTAAAAAAACCTTTTTATATATATATATATGAAAAAATAAATTTTATGTTTATAATCAGTAAATGAAAAGGTGCATGATTGGCATGTTTGTTTTACGAGCTTGAATGAGACATTGTTTGCATTGCAGGACTTTCTAGCACGGGTAGTAACACCCCTTTCACTCCATCTGCCCGAATTTCAGCACTCAACATTGTGGGCGATTTATTACGAAAAGTAGGAGTAAGTAATCCTTTAGTCAGCTTTCTTCTTCATTTTGCTTCAAAAGCATAGGTCAGGTACAGTACTAGTACGTATTGTAACACATATATAAAAAAAATAAGTGTTTTATTTTTAGTAATAGTTATGATGTATGTGTGTTATTTTTCTTAATTGTTATTATAAAAATGTATATTATCTTTAGAAATCGTTATAAAATGTATTAGTTTTAGTCATAATTGATAAAAACTATTATTTTTAGTAATTATGAAATATTTATTATAATAATTAAAAGGTAATCAGCATCATGTGTTACTGATATTTTTTGACATCAGAGCTTGTTTTTGTTTCTTGACAACTGAAATTTTTATTTTTTATTTTATCTAATGTTGAATAACTGCTTTTTAGCTCATTAGTTTGCTGGTATATTGATACCTGATCAGTAGATTAACACATTCCAACTGATTTCAGAAGATATGATTTTAATTTAAATATGCAGAATGGCTGAAGTAATTGATGTTTCTTGACAACAGACATTTTCATATTAAATCTTCTTTATTGTTCTGATAGAAAGACAAAGCAAGGCCACACACGTTTTTGTGTTTTTTGAAGGTGTTTTTTTAGTGAAAGGTTTAAAAAAAAAAAAATTGAAATATTAATGAAATATAATTTTAGTTAACATGTAGCTCATTTCATGCATTGATTTATATCTATGTAGATTTTTTCACTACAAAATTACTGTAGAAAATTAACATTAAAACAAAAGCAAAAAAATTATATATATAAAAATTGTTTTTAAGAAAATTATACAGTTAAATGACATTGATGCAGTAAATTGGTTTTTGTTAAGATAATATAATTTTAAAACCTATTTAGAACATTTTGTTTATTTGAAGGCTTTTTGCATCTGTGTATTTTTATTTTCCATTAATCCTCATCTGTTCCATGTTTCGCTATTACAATTATTTTTTTTTTAATATTATATCAATAGCTTGAATGTGCATGTAAATTTTATTTTATTATTATTTATTTACTGTTTTTATTTTTGGCATGTTTTGACTGAATTTGTTTCAAAAAATTTCGCAGTAAAATAGACAATGATTTAAAACATATATTATTTATTGTACTGATTCTACTTTGCATTAAATTAGTTCATAATTCATTACAAACAGAAACAGTATATACTTTGGATTACTTTCCCTAGTAAACAAAAACAATATTTACTTAGGACAGGTTCATAAATAAACAAGAACAATATTTACTTGAGAACCATTTCACAAATAATTAAAAGCAATATTTGCATTGGAATAATTTCAAAAATAACTAAAGACAATTATTTACTTTCACAAATAAACAAAAGCAATGTTTACTTCGAATTGGTTTCACAGATTTTCTTGATACATTCAGCAGGACAAGAAAAAATGGGTCATGGTAACCTCATCTGAATGTTTGATGGAGCTGACACCTCTCAGAAACATTTTCATTTTATTTATCATCCCTCTTCACTACTTCACACTAATCCAAATTTACACTGAAGCAAAAACAACTTAATCTTGTAAAGTCTGTTAATACTGGCAGAAAGTGTTTATGTAATAATTTTCTTGTTTTTAATCTGGCAGGAATTAATTTTTAAAATTCAGTTTTAAATTACTTCCAACACAATTTTTTTTAATTATTATTTGTTTTTTGGTTTATATTTATATTTATTTTATTTTTTATTCGTTTTTTTTAACATATATACATATATAAAACTTGATTAGTGTAATTTGTATACAGAAGTATGATAAAATAATTTTTTGTTTTAAATTTTATTTTTGTTTTTATTTGTTTTCCTTAAATAATTAGTATTGTTTATAACATACATAGTGTTTTGCAGTGACTTTTTACTAACCCAAATGTTTATTTTTGTTTTGTTTTTTCAGTTAACTGTTTGGTTTCTTTGTTTAGATTTCTCAGTTTAGATTTCTGATTAGATAAGTACTCTAGTTTTAAGTAAGGTAACATTGACTTCATAAACATGATAACAGTTTTATGTATATTAATTAAAGTTTATAAAAAATATCTGTGGTGATGTGAACATAAAGCATGAATATATACAGAATTACTAGAATGTTTTATTTCTTTAATAATAAGGAAGAAAATGAAAAAACAAGTAATAACAGAAACTGAAAATTTGCTGTTTTCATTAATGACTTGCTTAGGCTTGTTATAATAATTTTTCACATCTAAGCAAGGAAAAAGAATAATTTAAAAAAAAAAAGTCAGCTCTTGTCAGGCTTTATTGTTAGGAAAGACAGGAGGCTAGGTATAAATCAGATCCTTAAAAATAGAAACAAAACATATCATATATATATAATACTAGTAATATTCTCATCATCACAGGTACAAGCAGTTTTAATTCTCTTTTAATCGTGAAAGTTTATTTTCTTAGGTTATGAATAAATGATTATTTTATTTTTGCTTTATTAGGATATACAAGCTTACAGTATGTATTATGATATTTTTAGTTTTTAATCTGTTTAATGCAGATGCTGGACAGCATGACCTGTAATCTAATAAATATTCATAATCTAATAAATATTCATATCTGTCGCAAAGCACTCCTGCTACTGTAACATAGTCTTGTCTGGTTTGGTGGATACCTGCACACAAAAATGTACTGTATGTTAGAGATAAAGTTATTTACAAAAAACTTTCTTCTTATCTCAGTCTCTGGGAATTTATTATTTTCATCATCATCATCATCATCATCATCATCATCAATATCATCATTATTATTAAAGATATGTCGCATATATTATTGTTATTGGTATGGTTGAAGGTTAGTGAAATATGGGATGTGAAAATATTTCTGAAAATTATTTATTTGCGAAACTGTCGGTGTATGAAATCTCAAATGTGATAAATAAATAAATAAATAACGACAACAAAATAACAATAAAATAAATAAAAACAGCAGTTATATTTAAAAAAAAAAAAAAAAAAATGTTGTTATTATTATTATTATTATTATTTAGACTTGGCACAGTTGTTTATTTCCAAAGGTATCCATTAAAATCAGTTTTTAGATAACTAATAGGCATGTGAATAAAGTTTAATCCAAAATGTTGTGTACCAATGAAGTAGGCTGTAATGCTATATCAAGAAAAAAGAGACTAAATAATAATAATAATAGTAACAACAGCAACAACAACAACAATAATAATATATAATATAAATAATAATAATAATAATAATAATAATAATAATAATAATAATAATAATATTGTGGATCCTTTTTTTAATCCTCTCTCAAGTAAAACCCAGCTGGAATTTTAATACAAGCATAAAGCTTTTTATATGTAATAAAATAATAAACAACAAAACAAACAAAAAAATGAAAATCCTTTCATAACAAGCTGTTCTTAACAATAACTGTTCATTTATTTATTTATTTTTTTTGTAAATATTTCATTATAAATGTTTTGGTAATTTTATTTTTTATTTTTTTATTATTTCATTGATTAAATATAATACCTCAACATAGTGTGATCATATTAAAAACACTACAAGATCACTGGCTATGTATAATTTCTCTGACATTGTGTATTTTGACTCTTTCTTTAAGATACAAAGTCCAGGTAGTCAAAGCCAGTGCTAACTAACTGAAAACAACTTGCTTCTAGGTTGTGCTTTTCATGTGTGTGCAATGTTCATTAAATACAACGTTTAAATATAGCTTAGTTAAATGAGGAACACACAGCAAGTGATTCAGAATGTATATTTATATCATGAAATATTTATAACCATAATATGGAATAATTATTTAGTTTTATATATATATATATCTCAGAATAGTTACATATATGTTAATATTATGTATTAGTTATGTAGCAATTATATCTAATTCATATGTTCTAGCTAATTTATATTAGTTTTTTTACACAAACACACACACAGATATGTGCGTGTGTGTGTATGTGTGTGTGTATCTGGGTGAGAAATAAGTATGGAATCTATAATAATTTGCTAAATAAATAAATAACAAAACAATGTTTTTTTGTTGAAGAAATTTGTCAGCTATTAAGCTATGTTCATGTTAAAGTAAAGTACTGGCTCAGCAAACATTTAACATGTCCAAAATAATATGACACATTATGTCTCACCCTGATCATTTATAAATCACAACTGGTTGCAAGGATACATAAATTTTAATGTATTATATCTTTGTTAAGTTATATTTCTAATTGTTATAGAATTGTTTAAGAAAGTTCAGCTATTGTTTTGCATTTTGAAAAAAATGACTTGCTGTCATGAATGGTACCAAAAGTACAGTACTTGTGGGTTTTTTAAATAAATATTTAGATACTTTGATATTAAAATAATAAATAAACTTAGTGGTTTGAATCTTATTTTATTATAAAAAATTTAAAAATCAAAAGTTACTGAATCTTAGGGTTGTGATGAAAGTGGAATGTCTTAACACATATAATGTTGATTCATTTGACATTTAATCTTGCATTTACTAAATTTCTCTTTTTAAATTAAAATATCCAAACACAACAGTGGCAAACATCAAAAGAATAACATAATTATTTCAAAAGAGAATAAAACTGTTATTATTTTTCTTTAAAATGAAGCTCATGTACCATTCATGACTATTTTTCAGATGTCGTGATGTTGAGGTTTTTTATTAACACTTACACTTTAACAACTTGACTAATCTGTGAAGAGAGTTTGTTTCTGTGTCGTGTTCTTGTCAACTCTTTTCAAACATTCAAAGCAACAAACATTAACTCTTGTTGTTGTGTGTGAAGATTTTCTGTATGCGAAACCTCAAATTTCTTTAGCAAATTAATAATTATTGCCATGACTGTCCACCCCCAGATTAGAATAATATACAGTTAAACTTTATAATTAAACATAAATTAAAAATATGACTAACTGATTTTTTAATATATATCCGAGGTATTAAGTATCAAGAGGCTGAATATATTTGGATAATGTTGTGTATAAATTTGTAATTAATTAGAAATATTAAGTTGTCTGGAATAGTTTAGTCTTATAAGAACATAATTTTCTAGTTAAATATGTAACAAATTAAGTACATGTACATTATATAACATTCAAACATTCAGGACATTTCTTATCAAAATTTATATTTTATTAGTTTGTTCTTCTTGAGATTAAATCATTTCATTTACTCTTATCAAAGAAAATGAATGAAAGGAACGTGCCAAAATAAATAAATAAATAAGTAACTATTAATAATAATAATAAAATGAAAAATATTCTGAAAAGTTAAATGTTTGTTATTGTGCATCTTTATTTTATTTTATTTTACTTTTTAAATAATAAACAATAATTTGTTTTAAAGCCATGTAGTTTCAACATGAAAACAAAATTTCTGTTTACAAATGTTTATTATACTGAATCTTACATCGCATTTTAATATTTTTATTAATTCTACAACGACATTTCAAGCAGTATGTCCCTTTTGTTATTTTTGATGTTTTATTATTTACACTATTTTTGATATTTTATTGTTTTTGTTCTGTTTTGATGCTTTATTATTTCTCTCGTTGTTTTTCAGGCTCTCGAGTCAAAGCTAGCCTCATGTCGAAGTATTGTAAAAGATCCGCCTCGCAATGGTAAAAGTGGGAAAAATAGCCCGCTTAATTCTCCAAGGTGGGAGTAATATATTTGTTAAAGGTTAATAACCTTACTAATTCATAATATATACCTGATATAAACAGTAATTAACTCTTAGAGAAAAAGAATGAAGTTTTTTATATCGATATATGTACGTCTTTGAAGTAACGTGTCATTTCATGATGTGAGAGTGATACTGAAAGAGTGAATATATTCTGCTAATTATCATTTATTTTTGGGCACCACAATAACAATAAAGGATCTTGTAAGTACACATTTCCTTTGATAGAATTACAAGTTATAGTATTACTCAGAAAAACAGTTTAATAAAATTTTATTTTGTGTATGGGAATCCAGATTAATATTATACCAGAAAATTTATAACAACTTTTAGAATTATTTTTCTTATCAAAACATAAAAAAAAACGTAGTATAAAGTCAAATAAATAAAAATTTAATTTTTAAATTCTTTTTTTCCAGAACAAAGAGACTAAATCGAGGCACTTCCATGCCATCACAGCAGGGATTAAAGATTTCTGTTTAATGGGTTTTCTTTCTAGTCGAGGATTCTGTTTCTCTTCTGTTCTTTAGAGAATCCTGTAACACTGTTGTACACAAGTGTATAATTGTGCAATCTAAACAAATGAATAATGTAGATAGAAGTAAACCAAATTTTAAAATGTTTAGAACAGTAATTACTGAATTTAAAATATACAATCACCTGGATCAAATTTTGTATATTCTTTTATTGTCTTTTTTTAATGAAATATTATAAATTAATATTAATAAAATAATAATAGTAAGTAGTAAATATTCCAGAATACAAAATGTAAATTGAAATAATTCATTTATATAAATTTTATTTTTATTTTTAAAATTATTATTATGTTACAAAACAACAAATTAATTTGAATAATGTTACTGTTCTTAAAATTGAATCAGAAAAAAAACAAAAAACAAGTGATTATTTTAAAATAATAATTAAAAAGAAAAGAAAACAAACTTCGTCAATTAAGAATTTACAAAATATTTAATTATAATATATCTGAAAGAATATTTTCACTTAAGTAAAAAAAACAAAAAAAAAACACTTAAAAACCTGAAGAAACAATAAAAATAGAGATAGGAAGAGCTGTTCCAAGATAAAAGAAAATATGCAAAAAGAGAATTTACAAAATTCAATCTATTAAAAAGGAGTATTTTTATCTAAAAAGATAAAAATAAACCAAAAAATCCACTGGAATGAATATTTCAAAGCACACAAAAGACAGTTTGACACTCAAACTATAATAATTAATTCAGTCTTGTATTCTTGGACACTCAAGATGGAAATATTTCACTTCCTGGATTAAAAATGTTCAAGAAACATTTGAAAGTAGAACAGTGAAATTGAGAAATTTTAATTCCACAATTTAAAACTACAGAATGAATAATATATCACTGAAAAACTTTAAAATCATAAAAAATGTTTATGATACTGTTCGAAAAACTTCATTTTCCAGGATTTAAAAATCATACAAAATGTGTATGGTTCTTGCACGTTCTGTTAAAAAACTTCACTTCTGAGATTTAAAACTGTACAAGATGTGTATGATTCTTGGAAATTGTGTTTAAAAAAGTGACAAGTCTAGATATAAAATGTTATCTTGGACTCTTGACAAACTTTACTTTCAAGATTTTTAATCATACCAGGAACTTGCTTACCTTTCTTCAAAAATAATAGAAAAATGTGAACTCGCTGTGTTGTGCCACATCTATTGTGTTCTGGGTGTCTGCATATAAATAATTTTAAAATGTGACAGTTAAAACTTGTGATTTAATCTGTGCTGGTTTTCCAGAATGAAAACCAACAACTATGCAGTAATGAAACTGTTCTGTACAAGCCATAGTTTTAACTTGTATATACTGTGTTGTTTTAATGTGAAAAGACTGGCATTTATATTTATTTATTTAATTTTAGGATGAAGAAAAAAAATAAATAAATAAAATTTTTATTCCTCTGCAAAAGAAAAATAATTCTGAAAATAATATTTGTGCAGGTATATTCTTATTTCGACAATTCCAGCCTGGGAAAAATATTACCAACAAAGACATTTAGGACTGAAATTTATCTTTCTCATAAAGTGGATTACAAAAGGAAATCACTGAAATCATAAAGTAACAGAAATTATATTTATGCTGTAGTTGTTTTAATTACAGTTTTAGTTTCACAATTAATAATTATGATGCAGAATGTAAAGTCAAAATGTTTTTGTCATTATTATTATTATTATTATTATTATTATTATTATTATTATTATTATTATTATTATTATGTTTGTTTTTTTTTTTATTTTATTTTATTAAACAAATACAACAGAAAAAAGAAACAAAGAGGATTACATTAAGAGAAATGGAAATAGTTTGATTTAAACTGAAATGTATTTTAAAAACAATTTTAGTTACAACTGGTACAAATAGAAATTCATGTTGTCAATTTTTTACTTACGTGTTTTCAGATAAGAAATTTATTAAAAAAAAAAAAAACTTTATTTTAATTGCAATCACAGTGACCACAAGAAACATGAAATTGGGTGCTACACTGTATTATAGTTTCTTTTCCTTTTTTCAAAAATATTTGTATATTTCAGTAAACCATCGAAGAAATCAGTGTTGTACAAAGTAAAAATAATTTCTTCTATTTATTTTTTTAAATACTCTAAAATGTATTGTTATTATAAAGTGGTTTTATCAATTATGTGCAATCAACATATTTAATAATGAACTTCTTCATTTCTTGGAAGCACTAATAATGTAAATATATCTTTAATTTGAAATGTTTATATGCCTACTTACAATTAATTATACCTTATAATCCTGTAAATATCAGTTACTTTAAAATTTAGAGATACACATCCACAACATTAAACATTATTTGAGTTCAGTATTTTTAAAGAATGGTTTTTGTTGAAAATGGTGTCTGGAAGATCTAAACAAAATCACTTGCCTCCAACTTTTTTGTTTAATGATATAATAATTTGGTAAGAGACAATAAATTAATTAAAAAAATAAAGATATATATATATATATATTCATATTATTATTATTTTTATTATTTGTAGTTTATTTCCTTTGACAAGTTCTGATTTACTTCAATAAATAAATAAAGCAATAATGAAAATCTGTTAAATAGTCAACAAAAGAAATTATAATTAAAAATTATCAGAAATACCATATATATATTTATATATGGGGTTTTGGGGTGGTTTTTTTGGTGGACTGTTTTCATAAACTTTTATTTTTAAGCAAATATTCAAAGACAAAAATAGAAGAAATTTACAAATTCAGAATTATTTACTGAAATCAAAAATATCGCTGTGAATGCTTTTGTTTTTGAAAATAGATATATGGCTGAATATTTGAAACATTTTAGCCATTTGTAAATAGAAAAAAAAAGCTTATGTTAAGTGTATTACTACACTATAACTGTTATTAATAGTTTTTATAATCGCCTAGCACAATATACAAATGTACATGTGTATTATAAACTTATTTTTAATTAATTCTAGCCAATATCCACACACTAGTTGATGATGATGATGTAATAGTTTACAACACAGAACATAAACATGTATATTCTTATCCTTTTTACTTCAGTTTAGTTATTACATTTTTAATTTGTTGTTTTGTTGTGTTTCACCATTTTGGGAAATCCATGTTTTCAGTTTGCTCATGTAATTCATTCCGGTGTTACTGTTTAACTGTTAACCAGTTTGTGGAGAGGATAGCAACTATTACTGCATTTTAAAAATTTAAAAACTAGTGATCAAATAATTGTTGGAAAGGATTAACTTTTTCCATCCTTTATTTGTCTTCCACCTTCCTTTTCACTCTGTCACATATTTACACACACACACACACACACACACACACACACACACACAAAAAAAAAACACAGAAATAAAAGTTTGATATAAGCTGCAAGTAGGAGATAAATTATCAAACATTTTAGAATGCAGAGTTTATCAGAAACTGAAAATAGTGGGGGTTTTATTTTTTGTTTTTTATTATTATTATTAATTTTTTTTAATTATTTCTACCTAAGATTGTCTTTAATTAACCTATTAATAATATTAATTGGTTTTAAATAGTTAGTGTTTATAGCCTGTATGGATAGATTTAAGTCATAATAGTGACAGTTCATATTCTGCTATAAAGGGAGAAGAATTACAGGTTACAAAGAAGCAAAAGCAAGGAAATAAAAATAAAATAAATAAATAATAAAATCTGTAACTGTAGATTCTGAATCGGAAATTAACTTTTGTTTATTAACAAAACAATTTTTGTAGTTATTAAATTTTCTTTGCTCACTTTTACTTTTCTCACATTATTTACTTCTTCATTTTGTCCTTACCACACATGTCTTCACTGTCCTTGTATATAACTTAGAAACTTTTCTACATGCTTTCTAATATTATTATTTTTATTCTATTTTTTATCCATTTTTTTTTTTTTTTTTATTATTATTATTATTATTATATATTCATTAATCTTTCTTCTTTTCTTTAATTTATTTTATACTGTAGGATAATATACAACTAATATATCAGTGTGGTTGTGGTAGCTGTTAATTAATTTTAAATACTCACGATTTACTCGAAAGGTTTTGAGTTAACATCCACCTTCACTGGGGATGGTCACTGATCCTTTTTACTGTAACGCACACTTGAACATGTGGGTAATCATCATTTTTCTCTGACACAGGGGTCATTTAATGCTTAGAAAAGTTTTATGCTAAGATTCTGTTAAACCAGAAGTGTCATTTGACATTTTATAACTGCCAGGTGGTTAAATTGTGTTGAATTTTAGCATGAAACAGATCAAACTACGTTTTCATATTCCCTATTCTAAATATGTATGAATTTTTTTTAACTGAGTATGTATGTATGAGTCTACTATCCCAAAAGAAAATCAAATTCTCATCACTTATTAATTTTTTTTAATTTTTATATATATTTTTGGACTGACTAATGCATAAAGTAAATGATTGATAGATTTCGTGACTGTAGAATTCTGTTCACATTTACAGAAAAAATTAAATACACCTGAAGCTGTTGATATTTCAAAATTAGATTTTATGTAACTACTAGTGCCCACTATTTCAGTAAAAATAGGCAAATAGATTTGATTTAATTATATATCTGTTGTAAAAGGGAATGTTTTTATGACTTACATTCAAACAGTGAATTTTATAGAAAGTATATTGATGTTAGTGAAGAAAAACAAAACAATGTTTCTAGAGTAGAGTGTGATATTAAAAAAACAAAACAATGAAGACATTAGTATTCCAGATCTTCAGAATTTTACTTATTCCTTGATCATTTGCTTACAATAAAAATAAAAACACAGGACAAATAAAATCTGTAACAGACTTGTTTAAAATTGCTTTTTAAAAGTTTTTCTCAACTGAATTAAATACCATATTTATTCAACATAATTTTTGGGCTGCATTTTTTCCATGAAAATATTTCACTCTGAAGGAGTTTGCAAATGTAACAATGTGCTTTAGCTGAATATTTCATATTTAATAAACAGAATTAAGTTTTCAAAGCTTTAATTCATCTATTTTTTTTTATATTTTTTTTTTTAATTAATATTTTCCAGTATGACTATGATGTTCGCATTATATCTATTGATATGTAAGTAGTATACGTATATGCATGTACATATTTATAACAGTAATACACATTTCTATGTATGTATGCAATATATGTCTAGCATACACACACATGTATGTATGTATGTATATAAATAAAAGGCAGAGGGAAGTGCAAAACCAATTCTCAGGAGCAGATGCAGAATTTCAGAAATGGGGCAGGGTAATTACTAAAGTACATGATAAATTTATTAACAGATCTATCTTTTCTTGCCAGAATTAACATGTAATAATAATAATAATTAATATTAATGTTTTATCAATTTACATTATTATTTTCCACCCAAATATTTCATCATTAAATTGATCTGGATGCAAACTTAAGATGTTTTAAGAATTATTATAACAATAACCTACAGAAACTGTATCGGAAATAATTTTGAACTGTAATAGAACTGCTACTGGGATTATTTTCTAAACTGATTTTCTAAACTTGTGTGCTTATTGCTGTGCCTTTGTTCTGTTGACCACAATGTCCAGGGTTTAATGTGCATTTATTGTTAAAATAAAATATGTGACCACATTTATTTTGTATCCTTCCCAACACACACACACACACACACACACACACACAGAGACAGACATACTAACACATACACACAATTACATATTAAATACTAATAATATATTTTTATTTTTTGTTTACTAATCTATTGTTATTCTTTATTCAGATTTGTAGGATTTGGATTAATCTCCATAATATTGCGACCAAATTATTGTAATACGAAGCCTTGGTGTAGTAATGATGATAATAACAACAGTAAAACACAGCCAGGTCAGTGGCCTGTTTTAAAGTGTATTTTTTTTTTTAAAAGACGTTTTATTCCCACGTGACATTTTATTACTAAAGATTGTTTTCACACACAGATGATGATAGTGTGATGGGTGACATGGTGATGGTTTGTATATACTGTAACACCATGATCACTGTTGTGACAATAAAACCATTTCTCTACACTTTGTGTTTGTTATCTTTGTCTCAGTCACAATTATTATTATTATTTTGATTATTGTAATTATTATTTTATTATTGTTATTTTATTATAATTATAATAATAATAATTATGATTATTATGTAGATGCTTAAAGAATAAATTGTCTTCTGATAAAGGCGAAAATATGCAGATCATGCTTAACTGATAGAGGAGTTTTACATTCTAAAAACTCATTTATTGAAGCATTAAAACGCTTTAGTAATTAAGAAAATGAAACAAATGAAAACTGAATAATGCAAAAACCAGTTCTAAAGTTCTTCTCCTCCCCCCTCCATAAATTTATTACTGTCAAAGTCTATACAAGGAATATACACATTTTCAAAACAAAGTGTTGGCTTAATATTCCAAACTGTCGCATCATAATTTGATATTAAATATGTAGTTGTAATTTTGTTTTGGTTAAGGATGTTCCGATAATCTTTGGAAGTTCTCTCCCCTTAAATGTTTGGATAGGTGGCTCTTTTTCCATCATGGTTGACACTTTAGTAATGACAGCTTTAGTATTTGTATTTGTTGTGAAAAAACCATACATCTGATTGCATTAAAGAATGTATACAAGGAGCAGATAATTGCTTGCATCTGCGGTTGCTTGCATTTTGGTAACATAAATTGAGATTCGTCAATTTCCTGCAACTTAGAAAGACATCATTAACAAGTTACAAAACAATGGATAAACTGAGCATCATTTCAGGGGCATTGTTTTTTGCGGCTGACATATTTGCTGTGACAAGTTTGGCCATGCCAAACTGGATTGTATCCGAGATAGGAGGTAAAACATATGTTATTATAATAAGCGTAAAATTTAACGTTTGAAAACCCCCAGGCACTTTTAATCACAGTTCTAAGTGATCGTGATCAATATCAATATCATATGAATTTTATCAATATTATTCATTTTGTAAACTATCTCGCTGTTAATGTGTGCAATTATGACCAATGTGACTAAACCAATTAGTTCTTCTGTACTTTTTTGTTCTGATAAAACAAATTAATATTTGTATTTTATATAATATATCGATAGAAGTAATATACACAAACTGGAAGTCGTAGGTACTTATATATATATATATATATATATATTTAAGTAATTTTAGTGCCTTTATTTCTTATAAATAATAATAATAATAATAAAATAACGTTTTAAATGTAAAATAGGAACTTCTTGAAATATCAGTGAATTAAATAAATATTTATTACAATATTTTAATTTTATTGTTACGTTTTTGTTTTATTTTTATATATATATATATTTTTTTAACATGAAAATGAGGTTTTCACTTTTTCTTTGGTAATCAATTGCATTTATTTTATGATATCAGATTTTAATTTTAACATTTTATTACACTATTTTAAAAATAATTTGAAACGCATTCAGATTTTTAAATATTTTTATTTTAGGGGATACTTACATCGGGTTGTTGCAGACTTGTTTGACTATTTACGGTCGCCCCACTATATGTTTCACTCCTGAACCAGTTCGAGGTGAATGGTTACTGACTTTTATTTGTGTGGTGCTGGGAATTCTCTGTATCAGCATCACAATAATTCTCCTAGGCATGTCGTACTGGGAGTACCGAGTCATGAAATTTGCTCGCTGGCTGGGCTTTGTTGCAAGTATGTACTTACTATTTTTAAATTAAATTTGGTTTATTTATTATGAGGGTTTATATTAGTAGCAAGACTCCTTAATATCTTTTTGTTTTTGTGTGACATCTAAGAAGAGATTTGTTTAAAGGTATTTTAAATACTTCTTATTGATAAAATCTTGGGCTTGAACTTAGTACTAAACAACTTAGAGGTAATTTTACATTATTTAGATTATAGATATAGTAATTGGTAAAAAGATTTTTTTTTTTTTTTGGGGGGGGGGCATAATCTTGTTAAACAGAAAGATATGGTAAATAAATTGGAATTAGAAATGAGCTGTTTAATTACTGTTAGTAGAGTTGAACATTTTCTTTTAATACCAGTACTGCAAGAAAATTGTGTGTGTATGTATATTTATAGATATATAGATATGTTCGTATGTTTATTCTATCTGAAACAGCTAGATAATGTTTACTCATTTTCAGTGATCTTGTTCTGTTTGGCTGCTGTGATTTTTCCTATTGGGTTTGACATGGACCAGATCGGAGGAGAAGCCTACCAGCTACCAAACAACTTCCGAGTTGGAATCTCTTACATCTTTTTTGTTCTTGCCCTGTGGATAACTGTCGTGTCGCAGCTGTTTGCCAGTAAAGTGTGTTTACCTCATTTTTGATGGTGTCAGTAACTCGTAGATGGAATGCCAGTAATTTCTGTAGGATACTCAGGACAGCGGTTCAGTTCCAGATGGAACCAGCACTGATAAAATGGACAGAATTTAGAGACAAATATTATTCTTAGTCGACTGTCTCACCTTTGACTTGACAAACAAACACTAAGAGAAAACTGTTAATAAGGCCAAGGTTGGATTTCAGTTACATAATGTGAACTATTATTTATTATCCGAAGCGATCAGGAAATTGGAACTAAATTGTGGAATTATGTTTCTTGGATTTTTACAAAAGCTGTAATCAAAACAGGCTCAGGCTGAAGAAATGAAGAAACATTGGACAGTTTTTGAAACCTGCTAAAAATGGACAGTTTTTAATATTACGTAGAAAATCATCTTAGTACTGTCATTTTACTCATCATCCATACACAAACTGGAAGTGGATTCAGACTCAGGATGCAGTTTTTAGAAAACTGGATGAGACGACAAAGAGAGTTATGCCTTGATGATGTCTGTGATCATTGTATATATTCATCATGAAAACTAGTGTTCATTTATTAGTGTGCTACGTTTCCTTTTTATACAGTAGTACATGATTACTGACATGCACGTGCACACACACACACACACACACACATTCCTTGGTGGGGAATTTTTATCTTAGTCTGAAGCGTGCCAAATTTTCTTTTTTTTTTTTTTTTAAATAGGGGAAATATCTCTTTAAAAAAAAATTGGAAACAAAATAATGTAGTTTTACAAAGTTAAAATTTTATCTAAATTTACATTTTCTGACTTGTATATGTATATATATATATATATATATACACATATATGTATTTATTTTTCTCTCGAGGAAAGCCAATTTATACATGATTTTTTTTTTTATTATATTATTTTTTTTTTTCAGCAGGATCGATGAAATTAATATAATATTTTCTTGGCAATTATTTATATATAGCCATAACCTCATGTTTTTGATATTTTACATCACTGCTGCAATTTCTTCATTTTTCTAAGGCCATGATTATTTATTATATTGTGCAGATTGCAAGCATACAAATATAATTTGTTAACTAAATTGATATATTTAACCTTTCTAATATTGGTAATTATGTCCTTTTAAAAAAGTAAAGTTATTAAATTTTATCATTTTGCATGTACCGTAATTATTTTAACAAATTTCAACGAAGTTTTATTTATTTTTTTGTAGAAAATCAGAAAATGAAATAACTTAAGAACCTACTGTTTAACAAATCATTTTACAAACTGTTTTTGTAATAAATGTATCAACTTGTATTTGTACAATATACATGTGTTATTAAATTTTTACTTAGAAGTATTTGTGGAGACCTTCTTAATAGCAAGTTCAGGAAAGTAAAATTTCAGTAATTCAGTTCTAAAATGTTTATCTGCAGTATTTAAAATATTACTACTAATAACTTTAAAAACAACAAAACCATCTATATAAAATTTTATTCACATCACTTAAGTGTTGGACACATTTTAAAAATGATACTTTTGAAAAAACTGTTAAAATACTATTCTTAAACAAGCATTCCGAATTTAAAAATAAATAAAATTTCAATCTTGCACTCGTTAAAACTGTCTAGAATTAGCTGTTTTTATCACTTGACATTCATATAAACACACTTCTCACATCAAACTGATTACCTAGGTGATTTTAATTTCAATCACAGTGCAAACTGTATATGACAGTAATTGTATCTAGCACTCGTGTATTTTGCACTTGGTTTTAATGTTGACCCGTTTGTTAACATTATGTCATGGACAAGATTAATAATACTCAAAGGCATATATTTTTTAAATAAAAAAAATAATAATTTATATATTCATTTTTTTTTTTCATGATTTTATTTTATTTTTTTTTTTTTTTTTAAATTTTTGTTCATAGTATAAAAGAATAGGGGGGATGAAAAAAATAAATTTAAATTAAAAAATTATAATTAAACCAAATCTAACAACATACAAAATAAAGCAATTTTAAAGAATATCTGCTGCTATTTTTCAGTGTGACCATACTGGCATGTTTTGCTATCCACCCTATGAAGAGAGTAAGTATTACGACCGGGATATTTTTTTCATGGAAGATAATTATTTTACCTAAAAAGAAGAAGAAAAAAAAAAAAAGCTAAAAGAGAGATTCTCAAATAACTTTCAATTCTACGAAACTCTCGAAAACGTCTTGAGATGAATACTCCTCACGTATGTACAATTTACAAAGATAAGACCTATTACATAATTTTCATGAGGAGTAAAAATATTTCAAATAATAAATTAGTAACAAATTTTGTCATTATCTACAATATATTAGCTTAGAAATCAGATCTAGAAACAGATATCAAACTATTTACAACCTAACAAGAACCTTTGTATTTCTAGAATTGCTTTACAAAATAAAAAAATTTTTAAAAATTAAATGAAACAAATAAATTATATATATATATATATATATATATATAGTAAAAATTATTTTAAATGCCTTTTCTCTATGTGGTATATGAGGTCAATGAAAATTAGTAACAATATTCTGAGGGAATCTAAAAATCTGGATTATAATATTTACAAGAAATTCATTTTAAAAAAAAGGAGAAAAAAGAATGATGACAGAATAACAGTGTTATTAATATAGTAATAGTAGTAGTATCAATATTTTGTTTTAGTTACCCAGGCCTGTATAAATAAATGTCACTGGATAAAATTGCAACAAAGCTCACATATAATCAAGAGGTGACATTTCAGTTATTAGTCAGTCATTATTATGCACTGCTTACTCAGCTAATTAACAATCTGAAAAAAAAAAAAATGAAATAATTGCTTGTAATCTTATAATATCATGTTCAATTCTGTGCCCTACGAAATCACTTAGTGATTTTTTTTTTTTTTTTTACGAAATCTGACTATGGCTTCTCCTGTGAAAGATAAAAAAAAAAGTGCTTCAAAACCCTGATTAAATAAAGAAAAGTTCACACAATAAATACTCTGTCTGCAGCACACTTATTCAAAAATCTAGTAAACTAAAACCATGTATCGGCTTCAGCTTTGTTTATATAATGATATGAATAATTCTTTGGTTCCACAGTCTGGCTTAAAAGAAGCCATTTAAGTGGTTTTTGTGTTCAAAGGAGCCCTTTATACTCTGAAAAGCATCCTTACAGAACAATTATTTATGTACATTAATACTACCGACTTCTTTTTAACCGTCAAGTTACCAACTTCAGGCAGTTATATAATCTGGTTTGTTGTGTTTCAGCGGCAGTCAGAAACAACCATGTGCGTTTCAATTACTCTAAGTCATATATTTCTTTTTACACACTAAAAACATTTATTTAAAAAACAAACAACAAAATTGGAAGAAATCCTAACACTCGACGGTTTTGAAAATTAGTATTCGACTTTCTTTCACTTGAAGACCCAGTGCAAGTATTATGAAATAATTTTTAGCCTTACAAAGCCTGTGACACTGCTTTAAATAATAAATTAAACACATTGTAATATTTGCTTGTAAAAAGTAAAAACCGGTTAAAAAACAAGCGACTAGCAGACTCATTTCCCTATTTTTTCACAAAATGGCTGAATTTTGAGGAATTTTAAACTTATTTCAAATACCATTTATAAAATAATCTTCAGCTCCTTTTGACAAAAGTAAATATATTTTTTGGGTGTTTTGAAAATGAAGTATGGAAGTGGGAGGGAGGGTTAGGGATTTTTTTTTCCCCCATAATACAATCAGATTATTATAATGATAATAAAAAAGTCTCTAAATGTAACAATCTGATTAAAAAATTACACACAACTGTAACTGCAAAAAGCTACAGTGACATAATTCTGTGCACTGTTGAAATGTAAAAATAAACATTCTTGAACTACCAGATTTTTTTTTTCCTGTCTACAAACACACAAAAAGAATGCTCAAAATCTCTGACTGAAGTGTACAACAAAGATAAAATTTTGATTCAAATAAAACAATCAAACACATCCTGGTTAAAAAAAAAAAAAAAAAAAAAAAAAATATATGTACACTAGATTGAAGCTAAACTGTATAAAATATGGTTAAGTCTATCACAATTTGTTTTTTGTTTTTTCTTCTCTTAAAAAAAATCATAAAAAAAAAAAAAAAAAAAAAAAAAAAAAAAAAAAAAGGAGCAAACATTTTTGTGGTTCATCAACAAAATCTGCACATAATTTAATCACACAACATTCTAAAGTTTCGTGTGCTGTTTTCACTTCTTCAGTTCGGCCATTCTGTTCAGAGCACTCCCTGCCTGGAACCATTCAATCTGTCCTTTGTTCAACGTGTGGTTCAGCTGGATCCGGTCTACCGAACCATTTTTATGTTTCACCTGACAGGTAACTGGCTGCAAAGAAACATAACAGATATAAATGAGCTTCTGGTAAGTGTGTGTGAAAAAAAGAAGTGTCGGATAAAGGTAAAAAATAAATAAATAAATAAAGTGATAAAAGGTAATAATTATAATAACAGAAATACAGGGAAGCACACTGCTGATTGGCTAAAGTAACTGCATTCATGAATATGTAAGAAAACATCTGATTGGATGCAAGTCACCATCTGACTGGGTAAAATAACCATTGAAGAACATGTAAGAAAACTTCTGATTGCAATAAAAACATGTATGTTAGTTTCTTTTTGGTTACTCTAAGTTGCTGCTACGAAGATAATCTTAATAAATGGCCAACTGATAAAAGATAACTGATAACTAGTAATTTAACTTAGTCATGTATATTAAGTTTACTTACAAACATAAATCTAATCCCAAAAATTTCAAATATCTTTAGATTGAGACATTTTGTATGATAAAATTAACGTTTGGGAATAAATATTTGAAAACAAAGAAAATGGTGGCTACATACTTGATGGTTAAAACTTTCTGAATAATAAAAAAAGAATTATTAAACATTTTATTTCCATTTCTGTTTGAAATAGAAGGAACAAAACAACAAACCTTTTCTGGTGCTAGGCTATCGAGTCCAGTGAGTGAGATTCTGTCTGAGGGTTGTATCAAGTCGTAGTCTGATGGGTTGGCAAATGTCAGAGGAAGCATTCCTTGCTTTTTCAAATTAGTTTCTGTAAACATTGAAAATAAAGACATGTTACTGACACTTCATAAACAACTAATAACTTCATGAACAGAAATATGATGACTGCACAAATGTTGAATTAAAGTAAGATGTAATATCACTGACTATAACACTCGGCTGTACTATGTACAAATGTTGAATTAAAGTAAGATGTAATATCACTGACTATTACACTCGGCTGTACTATGTACAAATGTTGAATTAAAGTAAGATGTAATATCACTGACTATTACACTCGGCTGTATGATGTACAAATGTTGAATTAAAGTAAGATGTAATATCACTGACTATTACACTCGGCTGTACTATGTACAAATGTTGAATTACCGTGAATCCTGGCAAAGCTCTTCACAATGACAGCTCTGCCTCCGAGATGTTGAATTCAAGTGCTGATGAAATCTCACTGACTATTACTCCCCGTAGTTCTCATCTCCTACCACCACCCAGGGGATCTTCTTGGACTGAAAAAACCAGAAACAGTTTAATTAACTCACTGTTACATACATATACATACTGAAATTGATTTCAAGTAAGAATTTAACCTGATCAGTAACAATTCTTCCTGGAAACAGTGAGGATGATGTCAAAGTTTAAAGTAAAACGCCTCACCTTGTAGAACCTGGCAGTGTCAGGCACAGTGCCGTACTCCCCAGTAATCTGATTTATTACACAGTTTATCTCTCCATTCTCTGAGTTCACAGCCCTGAAACAACATTTACATCATGTTTAAAGTAGCTGTTATAGTCATGATAATAATAATGTTAACAGTAATGATGATGATGATAATAATAATAATAATAATAATAATAATAATAATAACAATAATAATTATAGTAACACTTGCATGAATAGTAAAAATAACAAAAATAATAATAAAAGTAATAAAAATAGTAATAATAATTATAACTAATCCAATAACACTAATATAATAGCAGTAACAGTGATAGTAACAACAGTAAAGGTAATAGTAACAGCAGAGACAAGTGTTAACTTTCTCTCTACCAAGATGAGTATCAGTCACCATTAACAGCTTATTTTTTTCTCAAAAAGGTGAAGGTAGATGACACCCAACCACTTTACCAGTTTGAAAAAAAACATGATTCTAATACCAGTTTGAAAAAAAACATGATTCTAACTCTGTAAAGTGACCATTAAAACAGTCACTACAAACTTGTGACAATATTCACTAAGAGGTTAACACAACAGAAGTAAACAGTAGCAGACGAAGTAGTAGTAGTAGTAGCAGTCATGCTGTAAGATGTGGTGATGATGTTGTACTCACCCAATAAGTAAGTTGTTAGAGATGTTGTCAAGATGACCTCTGTACTTCAACCACTGACCAGCAGCACTTATGTGATCTGTTGTACATTTACCTTTTACCTGTAGTAATTGTAATAGCAATAGTAACAGTAATAACAATAGTAACAGTAATAGCAATAGTAACAGTAATAACAATAATAATAACTATAATAATAGTAATAACTATAACAACAACAACAACAACAACAACAATAATAATAATAGTAGTAATAATAATATTGACAATAATAATAATAGCAATAATGATAATAACAATAATAACAATAACAACTATAATACATATAATAATGATAATGAAGATAACTAAAGCAGTAATTACATTCTAACTCGGCCAAATCAAATTATATGAAATGTTAATAAGTGGGGTTTTTTCAACCTTTATTAATATCGGCATGTCTACAAGATCTTTGCCATCCCATTTGTCGAAAGGTGTGAGTAGCTGCAGTCGTCTGCTCTCAGGTGAAACAATAACATTGATTTGACTAGTGTCTTCGGGTGGGGCCTGGTACGTGACACTTCCAGGATCAAATCCTTTTGAGGGAAGTTCATCACCATTAGGACATTCGAATTTGAATTTACTACCTGAAGGGAAAAAGAAATTAGTAATACAAGAACATACAGGCGAAGTATAACAACAACAACAACAACAAAGACAACAATAATAACAATAACTAAAACATTATTTGTTACTTATACTACTTGCACAATTCCACCAATGTAGACCAATAGAATAAAAGGCCATTTTACTGTTTCGTATAAAACAGTTAAAAATATAATGATACGAAGATAATCTCTAAAGACTACTGAGAAATACTAAAACGAGGTTTGAACACAATCTTTATTATTTCACATGACACACACTAGTTTATGACAGTTAGTTCAACATGATGGCAGCAACACTTTGTTAAACATTTGTAGGTTTCAATGTTTTATTCTACTGTTTTCACTAACTGAGCAAATAAGAGAATTTGACTGGGCCGTGTATTCACCTCAGTGAAAGGTAACCGACTGTAAATCAGACCTACCATCAGCTGCCGTCAGTTCATCTGTCATTGGGTTGAAGTCAAGTTTGCCAGAAATCACCATTGCTGTCACCAACTCAGGGTGACGTGACAAAGGCATGAGTGGCAGGGTTGGCGTCGTTACGTCCAGTGAAGTTGCGGTTGTATGATGTTACGATGGTGTTTTTCTCGCCTTTCTTCACATCCTTGCGGTCCCACTGACCGATGCATGGTCCACATGCGTTGGCCAGAACCAGACCTCCAATCTCAGCTAGGGTTTTAGCCTGTAACAGAATGTGTGAACAGGTTAAGAAGCAGAATTTTGAATGTAACAATTGAAAAAAAACAATAATAATAATACCATACCCATCAAAAAATTAAAATAAAAAAAAAAAATGTTCATTAGATCTTAACACATTTTAATATTAAAACTGTTAAATGTTTGAAATAAAATTGTTCTGGTGTTAACATGGTGTCCAAGTAAAAACATGAAATTCCTACATCAAGGGTTACAACTTCTGAATCCCCCACCATCTTTCATTACGTAACCCCACCTTCTTTCATCAAATGAACTTACCTGTCCATCTCGTTCTATGGTTGCTCTGATCTGCTCAGACCCAGGTGTGATTGTAAATTTACTCTTTGCCTTCAAGCCTCGCTCCAGAGCCTGGCGTGCAATACTCGCCGACCTGCTCATGTCCTCGTAGCTGCTGTTAGTGCAGCTGCCGATCAGACCTGCAAACACGGAAAATTCACATCATCTCTAACACATTTCATCTCCGACATTTCATCTCCGACACATTACATCTCTGACACATTTCATCTCACCAGTTAGTTTTTTTTAAGGTTTTCAAAAAAAACACAAAAAAAACCAAGAAGATTCTTACCAACTTTGATTTCAAGTGGCCAGTTGTTTTTCTTTGCAGTTTCTCCCAGGGATGAGATGGGGTGGGCGAGGTCAGGTGTGAAGGGTCCGTTCACGTGAGGTTCCAGCTACAATTAAATTTTTTTTTTATATCATTTAAAAACAAAACTGAATGAATTGCAATAAAATGGTTTAAAATGTTTTTTTTTTAATTTTTTTTTTTTTTTAAGTATTTTTTGAAAATCATTATATCGTTGAAATAAATTTAAATAAAATTAAAAAAAAAAAAAGTATTAAGACTGCATATAAAATAAAAATAAAATAATTTTTTAACTGAATTATAAAGACTATTATCACTCTTAGATTATTATGATTAATTTTAATAAAGCAGTAATTACCGGTCAAGAGACAGTTAAAACAATAAATTATAAATGATTTAACTCACCTCATTCAGATTGATCTCAACCACTTGGTCGTACTCAGCGTCTGGATCTGATGACAGCAGATGCTTGTACTTGTCTGCCACCTCAGCAATATCTGTGAACAAATCATTCTCTCTGAACACAAGTTGAAATTTCACAAACAAAACAAGATTAATATCTGTACAGCCAGCTGGAACGATGTGCCTTAATTTATGACTCAGTCAAGCTGTGCTGGCCATCAGAGAACGTTTAGAAATCAGCATACATTATTTCCGCTTGACTGACTTAATGTTACAGATAATAATCTGACTTTGTTTTTAAATCAAAACTTATCTCCAAGGCAATTCTGAAAATCCAGTTTTCGTAGTTTTAGTAATATGATTTACAGTTTGACATAAATATTTATTCAATATGTAATTTAACTTATATGAATGCTCGTAATGATATAGAAATAATTTTTTAATCATTTTATACAACTGGTGTTTTTGCATGATTTTGTAAATACAAGTGTGCAAATTCATGAATGTGTTCATGTGTTTTACATAACAGCATATGGCAACCCTTTTATTTTCTCTGCATAATACTAATTAAATTATCAGTGTAAAAATAAAGTAAATGATATTAGCTACTTTAACCTAGTTTTATTAACAGCAGACAGAAAATGGTTTAGAGAAGATGAGAATAGTTTCAGATGTTACCTCCTCGGTTGGTTGCTTTAAGATAATCCGCCATGCGGTGGTTGTACGGGAAGATTGAAGTTGTGGCCCCAATTTCTGCACCCATGTTGCAGATTGTTCCCATACCTGTGAGTAGACAAAACATTTAAAACAGGTTGAGATCACTGACTTTATTTTTCTCTCAAATATTCGTGTAATATGAAGAAAATGGTTTGTAACTGAATGTAACAACTTATTTGCTTCTTTCTTAGTTCTGACAAAGATAATAAACATTTTTATTTTTTTTTTAAATAAAAACATGTGAAACATCTGCATATGGATACAAATTAACCAAGAAAACCAACAAACTGACTTAGTTAAATTTCACTGTTACATTAATGTAATAATTTCAGTACTGTATCAAGACACTATTTAAAAGAGAAGAATTAACAATAAACCGCCACCCAAAAAACCCCCAATAATAATAACAATAATAAAGAAATCAAAGATGGTACTAATGGTTAGTAACCTGTGCAGGAAATTGATTCGACTCCAGGTCCAAAATATTCCACAATGGCACCAGTGCCACCCTTCACAGTGAGAATTCCAGCAACTTTGAGGATGACATCTTTTGGTGATGTCCAGCCACTTAGTGACCCTGTCAACTTTACACCTATCACCTGAAAAGTGATGAGTTTGCTTAATAGTTAACAATGCTTACACACTTGTTTATGTCCATTGTATATTATAAAAATTAATTGAACAGGCATATTAACAGTATTGTTATTTTTTTAACTGAACTAATTATGAATAACAGAATACTCCATTTTTTAAATTTATTATTATTTTGGAAAAGATGTTTAAATAAATAACTGAACAAAAGCATCAAGAAATGAACCTAATGAATCTCTGCTGTAGCCAGACAGAGGTGTTGGTACCATAATACATGAAGACAGTTTACTTATTTCTTCTTCACACCTGTTAGGTACCTGAGTCAATCTAGGTCAAGCTCCATCCCAGGATCACTCACTGGTGACCACAAAACTGCATTAGTAGACAGCGTGGATGGGACATGACCAACTTCAAATTTTATTAAACTTCAAAAAAACAGTGGTCCTTAACCTCATTTACAAGAATTCTGTTTTGTAACAGTACAGTTTTTTCACTGCCCTTTCTTTGTGTAGCATCACAAAAGGTTAGTAAACCAAGGTTGAGAATCACATTCTAAAAACTTACGTCAATAGTAAATTTAAAGTGTTTGGGTTCCCAGGGTTTATACAAAACATCTGGAACAATTGTGGTAACTAAAGTGTACAGTTAGAATGGATGTATAATCTAAGATGTTAACAAATATTACAGAATTTAGTTGAAATGAAGGTAGCGTTGTAAGATTTTCACGCGATATATTAGTAAAATAGTCTTAGTTACTTTTGGACATTTCAGTTCCCATGGGATGTCGGCCATTACATCAACAGCATCAGCACCACCAACACCAATACACACTCCACCAAGACCACCTGCAGAGATAAATAATATTAATTTTACTTTTCTTACATATAAAACAAAACTAGTTTTCTTTATACATTTTTTTTTCATCTACTTAATTTAACAAAAAGTAAAAATATTTTTTATTTCATTGTTAAGGTCAGTCTAATGGCTTGAAATGGGTAAATGAAAGCAGCACTGAGAAAAACAAACTCACCTCCATTGGGTGTGTGACTGTCTGTTCCAATGAGAAGTACTCCTGGGTAGCTGTAATTTTCTAAAACAATCTGCAAGTGAAATTTATCTAGTTTCATTCTTCATTTTAAATCAACTTTTCATGTTTTGTTTTACTAAATATTATAACAAGATTAATTTTTTATTACTGAGTTTTGGATTTTAAATGTTTTACAAAAATGTCACTTTGTATTTAATTAAATATATATTTTCTTGTACAATATCACTAGAATGTTCAAGTTTCTACACCAGCTTTTTAATTTCAAAACGAACAGAAATTTACTTTTGGTTTCGTAAATAAAAGGTGGAAACAAGAATACAGCTGTAAAAGTAAAAATGAACAAAGTTAATAGTTCAGTTCTTCACACATTCAAAATAATAAAAGTAAAAACTGCTTGTCTTCTTACCTGATGAATGATACCACTGCCTGGCTGCCAAAAGCCAACTCCATACCTAGCACAAGCAGATGCCAAGAACTCATACACCTCTTTGTTAACTTCCTAAAACAAACATAGCCTCATTTAATATTTCAGTCTGAAACCAATGTGTAGCATTATCATTAAACATGTAATAAATATGTAGATATGTTAATTATTTTGTGTATTAAAACAACTTGATATATATTGCCTTACAATTACTTTTTTAATTTAAACAAAATACCAATAAAATATTTTATAATGAATTAGCAAAAACAAAAGTATAAATAATTATAAAAAAAACAAGTGAAATATGGACATATTCCAGGATGACACAACAAATTCAAATTTTAAAATCAAACAAACAAAAATGCTTGATATTCCTGGATAAACAGAATTCTGGTAGCAGACGTGACAACTGACCTTGGCTCTGGCCAGATCCCTGGGGCCTCCGACCTGGGCCTCGATGAGGTGATCACAGTGGACGGTGGAGGGGACAGAAACGCGGGCGAGGCCACTTGAAATGAACTGCAGCAAGGCCATCTGTACTCAAAAATATAATTTTTAAATTCAGTGTAATGAAAATAACAAAAGAAAAAGTGCCTAATTATGATTCAATTCTAAATTCTAAATTTATAACTTTTTTAAATGATAAGTTAGATTAATGAAATAATCAAACCAGAATTTTTGTTCCTATTTTACTTTGTAAAACATACACACATTTTATTGGGTGTTTGAAATGAAAGAACAAACATAAAATTTTAAATAATAAATGAATGATGACAGGAAACATTTATTAGTCATTTTAACTGAAAATTTCAAACAGTAAGATTCAAACTCTTCTGTCACTGACAAATAATTTCTATGAAATTGTTAAACTTGTATAATACGCTGTTTATGTGAAGGTTGCTCTGATATAGCAAAATGAACCTGTACCTGAGCTGTGGCGTCTTGCATTGCCACTCTGTCAGGTCTGAGTTTCAAGTAACTCTCGCCACGGACAATTTCCTGAAACAGTCAAATATTTAAACAACTGAAACACACACAAACATGACTAAACACAGTTTCATCAGATGTATGAATGCTATTACTGAATAATAATCTTTCATACATTACAATGGTTCTATTGTGTACTTTTAACAAATCTTTCAGACAGTTAAATATTATTATTATTATTATTATCATTATTCCTATAAAATGTCTTAAAATAATCAAGAAATAATTATATATTTTCTGATGTGGAAAAATATTTTTTTATGGGAGCATGTATTGTAATTTTTACAAACATTTATATAACAAAGAAAATAAACCTGATTTTTAGGATCATCTAAATGACTGTACAAAATCTTTTCGGACAATGTCAGTGGACGTCCCAGTCTGTGTGAAAAATAATAATAAAAAATTCTAAATTCTAAATTCTAAAATAATAAATATAAATATATTCATCACCCAAGTATACAATTTCAAAAAATAAAATAAAAATAAAAATTCAAAACAAAATATGGTTTGACATATCTTATTTATTCATCCCTTTTGACTGAACTTCATGTTTAACATTATTACAAATAATATCAGTGTTTTCTGAACTCATGATATGCTGATCAGTGACAAAACAGTTAACAAATGCTGACCAAAACACCTGAACCTAAATGACAAACAAGCTGAATGATGACAACCAGCAAAGTAAACAACTAAGTCAATCACAACACTCAACTTGCATTGTTGAAAAATGTATATATTAAACTGATGTTATCTAACATAAAATTATATTATAAATTTAAAAACAATTAAAAAATAAATAAATCTACCTGTCCTTGACAATGTTATAGTTTCTTTCAAGTTGGTCATAATTCAGTTCTGTGTCTGGTTCCAAACGACTCATAGCCACCTGATAAAGAAAAGTCAGTTTAAAAAAAAAATATAAAAAAATGTCATCAATAATAAGGCAGCTTCAAAAAGGACAAACTAGTAATTAAAGAGCAATGACTAAGTAGGAACAAACATGTAAACAAGTGTGACAGTCAAGATGCTGTTAGCTGATCTTATTAATGAAGGGTTAGAATTTTAAGTCATTGTTATCAAATATTCTTATTTCCGAAGAGCAAACTCAAGAGAAAATGAGATAAAACATTGTAATCAAAATAACAGACAATGTACTGCACACTTAGTTATAAGAATTAATGGCAAGTTATTATTTTGAAATGTGGAATGATTAACTATATTTCAATAATTCTTTTTAACTATTTTTAATGAATTACAGGGAAAGTGTGTACTTATTATAGATGTTTTCGATATATGATTAATTAAACTTGCTACAGACGATAGTAACATCTTGTACACACTCAATTCTTTTTTTCTTTTTTTTTGTTTAAATATAAAGAAAAAGTAAATACACATTAAAAAGAAATGTTTTGTTTTGTGTACATTCTCTTTTAAGTTATTTATGTTTCAAAACACACCACATTTAGTTAGATTATTAATGACAATTTATGATTTTTAATGATTCAAAAGGAAAGGTTACCATAATTCAAAATCTCTTAAAAATCTTTATCCATTATAATTATTACAGACATTTTTGGTGGTTACAATCCATTAAATAATTTTCTATAAACTTCTTGTACTCATCACTTCAGAATTTTTAGTTTAAGTTTATACATACATATATATATATATATAAAAAATTTAAAAAAATAAAATAAAAAAAACATTTGATTCATTATGAATGTTAAAAAAAATCTGTTTCCAAGTTATTCATGTTTCAAAACACTGCATCCATAAAACACATTTATATTCATTTGCATTATTTTTCTGAGGTGAACAGCATGTCTCAAAATATTTAAACAACTTGTCTGCCAATTTTCAACTGCTTGGCTCAGTAATGAAATATTTGTATCTAGTTTACTAACATTTGTGGTCTGACAAATTGATGAATAGCTTCCAGCTCAATGGACATAGATAAATCATCTTCAGATTAGACCTGGGCACCTTTTTATGTTCTTAACTGTGCTTTGTGGCTAGCATAATACAATCTAATTTGTACTTTCCTATCTAAATGCCCATAAAAAAACTAAATATATAGTCTTTACTGATAAAAGTAAGTCTTACTTCAAATGCTACTCAGTATAAAATTACATTAAAAATAATATAAAGGAATTATTAACTTTTACTTATTTATATTTTGCATCAACTACAGGTACAATTAAGACCTCTTTATTGTTTTGTTTTTCTGTTTCTTTTCATTTTCTTACAATAGTGTAAACATATGTGAATGCAGATTTCAATAATCTGATTAGAAAACACTAATTACCTTTTGAGCAGCTATAGGTGCAAAGTGGAGCTGTCGTGCTTGGCTGCATAATGATATGAAGTTACTGCCCTGAAAAGAAAAGGTTCACCGATTTTACAAGTTTTTTCCAGCTTAATGAAAAAATCCCACTTTTGTGCCTGGTAGTAATAATAATAATAACAATAATAACAATAACAATAATAACAATAATAACAATAATAATAATAATAATAATAATAAAGGATGGTATATCTGTACTGTTAAAAGAAAATACCCACGAAAACACACACAAAAAAAACACCAAAATAACTAACATATTTAGTACTTAAAAGAACTTGTTATCGTTTTAGAGAAGTTACACAAGTTAATAATTAAAGGTTAAACAGTTATTTTGAAAATGTATTTTTTTCAACGTTTTGCATATTTTTGCACTAAAGACTAAAAGAGTTTAATTTACTTTAAATCGGTACCAAAATATTTATCAATATTTTGGATTCGATGTCATGACCTTCACATAACACAACGGTCACTAACAAATTTATTTAAGTAAAATTAAAAATCTACATAAAATTTAATTCCAAATTTATTTTACGAATCAGCAATGGCCAACCACAACGCGCACATTAATGCCTATTACTTAAAGTAAATATTCAAACATACCTTCTTGGCAGCGAATCTCATGAAGTACAACATGCTTCGTCCCTGACTAATGACGTCACAGCTCTGCAATTCAACCTCTGAGAAACAAAAGATCTAAACAAGAGCATGTAACTCTAAATTCAAGTCATTCGAAGGTTACCTGTTAAAATAATTATCTGCGTGTTGGTTTTTTTAACAAATAAATTATAACAATAACTGTAAACAAAGTGGAGTTAAAAGTTATTTGTAAAACAATAATACACATAACAATATTTTTTATATTACCATGTTTGAGAATTTTGATATGTTTTATTATAAAACCAGTCTGTACTAAAGTTTGAAATAAATACAGAATTAAGTATTTTTACTACACACGTGGAAAAAAATACGATCATATTTATTTATTTATATTTATTTATTTATTTATTTTATTATTATTATTATTATTATATATATATTTATATTTATTTATTTATTTATTTATTTATTTATTATTATTATTATTATGTTTTTTTATGTTGTTTTTTTGTATGTTGATATATCACAAATAGGAATTTGTATTTAAATAACACTTAAGTCTTAAATTTTATCTAATAGGACAGACAAAAACATGAAATGTTAAAATCAAAGAACATTTTAAAATGTCCTTTGATGACAAATTATTTTTATTTGTTATAGAATTTAAACCTTAGTGAAATACTGCAAAAAAACAAACAAATTTAATTAAATCGGTTTAATAATGGTATAAATTTACTGAAGATAATTTGTGTCTTCAGCATACTCAGAATATTGGCGCCCTTAAAGGGAAGTAATTAATTTGTGTACTTTTCAAACAGGAAGTCAAAAACACCTTAACCTTCGACCTGTCAGTCAAAGGAAAAACATACAAATCGTTTGCTTTGCAATTGATTATTTCGGAACACCTTTTGACAACGTTATGACCGTTTAGAAATATAGTTTTAATTATGTGGAACACAGAGGAAACTTATAAACTCACTGAGTCAATTTACAGGGTAAGTTATTATATATTTGCGAATAAATCTTATTAATTCGTGAGGACACGCCTTAATTCGTAATCAAGGAAGAAACAAGTGTATTTTCAAGTTCCCTGTATGACATTGCATATGGTTCCAGTGAACTCACATATATTTACATACCTTGACATTTTTACAGAAAGAAATCACATAAAACGATGTGAAAATGTTGAAATTTGACAATCAAACTCGACGTATATTTACATAATTGATCGATGCATCACTTTTTTAATTCTTGAAGTTGAATGTCATACATTTATACTAATTAATCCTTGATGAAACTCTTCACAAATATAATTATTAATCTGAAACAATTTTCTTTAAGTTTTCACTGTTACAAATAATGTAACTTTGTTAGGACACTTTCTGAAATGGTCCAGAATGTATCCGTATTTTTCATTATTATTTTTCGTTTTAGTGAC